>CM054059.1:98652380-98910985 GCA_028641055.1 Alopecurus myosuroides
CCATTAGTAACAAAATTGCAACATGTTTCTGTAGTAATTTTTGCACTAAATAATTAAATACTGAAAATGCAATTAAAAGTTGAAACTTTGGAATTTCATAACTTGAGTTTGGTTCATCCAATTTGAGCAAACTTGGGCTCTAAAAATTTGTCTTAACAAACTCTACACATTGGTATTTTATTTGGTCACAATTGAATTAATTTTGAGCATGTTACCCTATGTTTACTAAAAAGGGCAGAATATGAATGCTTATGAAAAATTGCATAATAAATTCAATAATAACCCAAAAATTATGTTTAATAGCTCAAAATGTTCAGTGAAACATTTGCTACATGTTTTCAATCTTTTCAATACAATTTGTTTACTGTTTTCCCCTAATTAAAACTGGTGCAATAATTCAATGATTTAATTAAACCTTTTAAATTGCAACATTCATAACCTGGGCAATTCAAATCCAATTCGAACATGTAAAATATGTTTTCCATGCAAAATTGAATAAGCTTTCCAAATATAAACTTTGTTTTCTGTTTTGAATAATTTAAATTGCTGAAAACAACTATTCCTTAATTAATGCATTTAAATTGTCAATTTAATAACTTGCTCCTCTAAAATCCAAATTCAACAAATGAAATATGTATTCCATCTAAAAGTTTGTGTTCTTTCCAAATATAATTTTTGTTATCTGTTTTGAACAATTAAAATGGGTGAAAACAACAAATGCTTGTGTAACTCACTTAAGAAGCCAAATTTCATAACTTAATAAATAAATTTCCAAACTTGGTAAACACCTTTTTAAATTGAAGCTATTGTTATTTCTCATTGTTTTCCTCACCCATGCATCATTCTAATCAACTTTCACATGATGGTTATTTGTAGATAATTTAATTCAACATTAATTCATGGGCATTTCCATGTGCAATCCAAATTGCATATGGGCCCATTTAAATATGTTTACCATGTCAACTAGTTTATATTTGATGCATCCTTAAACTTGTCATGCATATAAAATAGGATCATGCTGGATCTTTTGCCGTAGTAGTAATATGTTGCATCCGGTGTTTGTTCTAGTTCGTTGCTTCTTCGCGGATAGGACGTTGAGATGATGTGAGCAACGACAAGTTCTGCGGATGTACCTCTACTTGCTGGATTCCAGGCAAGTATACTCACTTGCTGCCAAATGGCTGCCTTTCATCACTTGTTACCGATTCTTTCCGTTGTTCTTATGCTAGCCTTATGATTCGATGCTTGTGTCTCGATCCTATCATATGTTTACCTTGCAGCCATGATATAGCCTTCCTTCCATTTCCTATTAGCTGTTTTTTGTTTACCTTGTTGACCCTCGTGTCGTAGTTGCATGCTTAGTGTTGTTTGCGCTCAAGTCTTGTTGTCCGTCTTATCACCTGTTTAGTTTGATAGTTGGGTTTCAATTCAATCAACAACATGTCAATGTTTTGGGTAATAATAATTTGATGATAAGGCACCGGCAGGAGGCCCGGCGTGGTTTTGAGGCCTGCTAGTGTCGACCCTAATTAGGAAAAGGGTCTTGTCCATTGATCCATGATGAGCGCACTAACCGCATGTGGGAAGCGAGTATGGGCGCCCCCGCAATTCTGATTCGATTCACATCTCGTCCAAATCGCCTCATTTAGTTCGGGTTTTCCATTTGCCGCATGCATATGCAGGTGCGAACCCTTGGCGCCAGGGTGGAACTTTTGTAGTCGGCATTTAGGGAGATACGTTCTTAGAGTGCTATGAGGGTACCCTTTTCTTCGTGGGGCTTGATTAGCCGTGCGCTCAATTGCACGGGGTTCTTTGGGCTTGATGCGAAGAAGAGTTGGGTTGTGTTGAGTACCTCGCTTGGTGGGTTGATCCCCCGTCTGGCGGGTTATTCCTACGTGTACGGCCAAATTGGTGCATCCCTGCAGGGTTAAATCTTCTCGAGAAGCCGTGTTGTCCGCGGTTATGGATGACTTGGTGAAAGTGCTGGCTAACAAGTACTCAGACAACTTACACTTAACGATGATAACTTGACTAGTAATCTAGATTACCTCCACCATAAGAATGAATGTCACCTTAATCAACAGTGTGAGTTTCCTTGGGTTGCTTCCTTAGTAGGGGGTAACATTGGATGGGTATTGTTTGGTGAGTAGTTGTAGTTGGTTCTGATACGCTATCTTATCCCCTTTCTTTTAGCCGGATGTTGTAGCAAGTCTCTGTAGTTAGTTAGTGCAGCCCGCTGCTGCTTCTTTGCAATAATCCCTTCCTTTCCATTGTACCCAAAGTATTTGTATCTTGTGATGATTGGTTACGCTGGTATCTTGTGAGTATGGTTTATCCACTTGCCAGTACTTAACCGTACTGACCCACGGATCCTTTTTCGTGGCTGCATATTCCACATTGCAGTCAACAGGTTTGAAGTCTGACGACGTTAGCTTGGGAATCCCTCCTGGTTGGCCTGGGCAGGGATTGGACGCCATCGGTTATCTTCAGGACTCTTAGTCCAATTTGGATCTTGTCCGTAGTCGGACACTATGTCGTTTCTTCCGCTGTTATTTGGATCTTTGTATTGTATCAGTTGTATCTTTGACTCGTTTGAGTCGTCTTGTATATATCTTTTCTGTTGTTGTTGCGGAATATTCGTGAACTGTTGTAATGTTATCACAAGTGGCAACCTGGAATCTGTTATTATGTGGATTTTGGCGGAAATGCTGAAATCTGCATAGTGCCCGATCTCGGGGCGTCACAAATGGTATCAGAGCATGGTTTCCGATTCCCAATATTGTTTCGATACGAATGGTGATCGAAGCAACGGGTCCGCAAAGCCTGTAGGATAACCTCGCTAACGGTCGTTGTTTCTAGAGTGTCAAAACTATTTGTGCAAAAATCTGTTTTGGAAACATCTCAATAGGATTCTTGTTTTCTCCTTATCTCTATTCTATTTCCCGTCCCATCTTATTTGTTTTGGAGTCTCCCCCCTTGTCTATCTTTCAAAGTGTTAGGATCCTACATGGGTGGACGTTTTCTGAGCCTTTAACCTAATAGGTTCGATCATCGGAAGATTCCTGGTGGAAGAACATCGTCGTCACTCCGAGCAAGAATCTCTTGTTAGTGGTGTCGAGAAGTTTTGTTAGTGATGTCGAGGAGATCACCTGGAAGCGCGAAGACTCGTTAGTCGAACTTCTTCTCCCTCCCGGGTTCGTGGTTGGATCGCGAGGGCGCAATCCCCTTGTTAGTGGTGTCGGCTGTAACACCCGGGGTTTTTCCCCAAACTAGTAATTGTCTGTTTTCTTTTTCGCATCATGCATCAAGCCATCATGGCATTCACTTTACAACTCACAATTAAATGGTTGAAAATTCTAAGTTCCACAAAAATTTAAGTTGAGTTTGTGGCCTCAAAACTATTTTTAAATAGTGACCAAACAATCTCTGAATAAAAATAAAACCAGCTGAAAGAAAAAAAATGTTTTGAGGGAGAGAGAGCAACCCAGCCCAGCCAGCCCTCTCTCCCTTCTAGCCCACCTAAAACCAACCCCAGCCCACCACCCTCTCTCTCTGGCCCAACCCCAGCCCACCTTGCCCTTCTCCCTCGTACGGACGCAGAGGAGAACCTCCTGTCGCTGTCCCAACCCCCACGCCATGGTCCCCTCCTCCCCTCTCGTTATCTACCGAGGAGAAACCCTAGCCCAACCACTCCTCCTCCTCTCTTCCCCATCGCAGCCGCCACCTTCCTTCTTCCTCCTCCCCTACTTTCTTTCTCTGATTTTTCTGAAGGGAGAGGAGGGCACCGGAGTACCTCACAGTCGCGCCGCTGCTAGGAGCACTCCCCCAGCCATCCGAGGACGCCAACAGTGGTGCCTCGACGCCCTCTTTGTCCACGCCAAAAGAATCGAGCCGGGACGACCGGAAACGACCGGCCCGTGGTCGTCTTCCCCGCGGCCGGCCGCCGCTCGCCGAGCTCGCCGCCGCCGCCTCCGACCACCTCCGGCCACCCCGAGGGCACCCACGCGACGAGGGTGAGTTCCTCTTTCCGTTCCCGCCCGTTCCCCTCTCCTTCCCTTGCTCTCTGTGCCTCGCCATCGAGCGTTGCCGCCTCAGGTCTGTCGCCGTCCGTCGTTCTCTGTCCCGATCGGATGCAGTTATCTGTTCTGGTTCAGTTTCGTCAAGCCCGCACTGCTACCTCAAAAGCCCACGCCTCTGTATCTTTCAACAAAGCCGAGCACAGCCCAGTTGGTAACACACCTTGCGCGCGCCCAGCAGGTCCTGTGTTCGATCCCCCCCAGACGCAAAGCAACCCCCT
Organism: Alopecurus myosuroides; assembly: GCA_028641055.1. Taxonomy (NCBI): domain Eukaryota; kingdom Viridiplantae; phylum Streptophyta; class Magnoliopsida; order Poales; family Poaceae; genus Alopecurus; species Alopecurus myosuroides. Next base: position 98,656,678 of record CM054059.1, read on the forward strand.
TTTTCTTCCTTTTCCTTTTTACTTCTCGAATTTCAGAAACACAGATCTGATTCTTTAAATCTAAAATCAATAACAAATTGAATTTTGATCCAATTCCAACTATTCAAACTGCTATGGATTCAAAACCTTGTGCTATTTCCATTAGTAACAAAATTGCAACATGTTTCTGTAGTAATTTTTGCACTAAATAATTAAATACTGAAAATGCAATTAAAAGTTGAAACTTTGGAATTTCATAACTTGAGTTTGGTTCATCCAATTTGAGCAAACTTGGGCTCTAAAAATTTGTCTTAACAAACTCTACACATTGGTATTTTATTTGGTCACAATTGAACTAATTTTGAGCATGTTTCCTTCTGTTTACTAAAAAGGGAAGAATAAGAATGCTTATGAAAAATTGCATAATAAATTCAATAATAACCCAAAAATTATGTTTAATAGCTCAAAATGTTCAGTGAAACATTTGCTACATGTTTTCAATCTTTTCAATACAATTTGTTTACTGTTTTCCCCTAATTAAAAGTGGTGCAATAATTCAATGATTTAATTAAACCTTTTAAATTGCAACATTCATAACCTGGGCAATTCAAATCCAATTCCAACATTTAAAATATGTTTTCCATGCAAAATTGAATAAGCTTTCCAAATATAAACTTTGTTTTCTGTTTTGAATAATTTAAATTGCTGAAAACAACTATTCCTTAATTAATGCATTTAAAATTGTCAATTTAATAACTTGCTCCTCTAAAATCCAAATTCAACAAATGAAATATGTATTCCATCTAAAAGTTTGTGTTCTTTCCAAATATAATTTTTTTTATCTGTTTTGAACAATTAAAATGGGTGAAAACAACAAATGCTTGTGTAACTCACTTAAGAAGCCAAATTTCATAACTTAATAAATAAATTTCCAAACTTGGTAAACACCTTTTCAAATTGAAGCTATTGTTGTTTTCTCATTGTTTTCCTCACCCATGCATCATTCTAATCAACTTTCACATGATGGTTATTTGTAGATAATTTAATTCAACATTAATTCATGGGCATTTCCATGTGCAATCCAAATTGCATATGGGCCCATTTAAATATGTTTACCATGTCAACTAGTTTATATTTGATGCATCCTTAAACTTGTCATGCATATAAAATAGGATCATGCTGGAACTTTTGCCGTAGTAGTAATTGTTGCATCCGGTGTTTGTTCTAGTTCGTTGCTTCTTCGCGGATAGGACGTTGAGATGATGTGAGCAACGACAAGTTCTGCGGATGTACCTCTACTTGCTGGATTCCAGGCAAATATACTCACTTGCTGCCAAATGGCTGCCTTTCATCACTTGTTACCGATTCTTTCCGTTGTTCTTATGCTAGCCTTATGATTCGATGCTTGTGTCTCGATCCTATCATATGTTTACCTTGCAGCCATGATATAGCCTTCCTTCCATTTCCTATTAATTGTTGTTTGTTTACCTTGTTGGCCCTCGTGTCGTAGTTGCATGCTTAGTGTTGTTTGCGCTCAAGTCTTGTTGTCCGTCTTATCACCTGTTTAGTTTGATAGTTAAGTTTCAATTCAATCAACAACATGTTAATGTTTTGGGTAATAATAATCTGATGATAAGGCACCGGCAGGAGGCCCGGCGTGGTTTTGAGGCCTGCTAGTGTCGACCCTAATTAGGAAAAGGGTCTTGTCCATTGATCCATGATGAGCGCACTAACCGCATGTGGGAAGCGAGTATGGGCGCCCCCGCAATTCTGATTCGATTCGCATCTCGTCCAAATCGCCTCATTTAGTTCGGGTTTTCCATTTGCCGCATGCATATGCAGGTGCGAACCCTTGGCGCCAGGGTGGAACTTTTGTAGTCGGCATTTAGGGAGACACGTTCTTAGAGTGCTATGAGGGTCCCCTTTTCTTCGTGGGGCTTGATTAGCCGTGCGCTCAATTGCACGGGGTTCTTTGGGCTTGATGCGAAGAAGAGTTGGGTTGTGTTGAGTACCTCGCTTGGTGGGTTGATCCCCCGTCTGGCGGGTTATTCTTACGTGTAAGGCCAAATTGGTGCATCCCTGCAGGGTTAAATCTTCTCGAGAAGCCGTGTTGTCCGCGGTTATGGATGACTTGGTGAAAGTGCTGGCTAACAAGTACTCAGACAACTTACACTTGATGATAACTTGACTAGTAATCTAGATTACCTCCACCATAAGAATGAATGTCACCTTAATCAACAGTGTGAGTTTCCTTGGGTTGCTTCCTTAGTAGGGGGTAACATTGGATGGGTATTGTTTGGTGAGTAGTTGTAGTTGGTTCTGATACGCTATCTTATCCCCTTTCTTTTAGCCGGATGTTGTAGCAAGTCTCTGTAGTTAGTTAGTGCAGCCCGCTGCCGCTTCTTTGCAATAATCCCTCCCTTTCCATTGTACCCAAAGTATTTGTATCTTGTGATGATTGGTTACGCTGGTATCTTGTGAGTATGGTTTATCCACTTGCCAGTACTTAACCGTACTGACCCACGAATCCTTTTTCGTGGCTGCATATTCCACATTGCAGTCAACAGGTTTGAAGTCTGACGACGTTAGCTTGGGAATCCCTCCGGCTTGGCCTGGGCAGGGATTGGACGCCATCGGTTATCTTCAGGACTCTTAGTCCAATTTGGATCTTGTCCGTAGTCGGACACTATGTCGTTTCTTCCGATGTTATTTGGATCTTTGTATTGTATCAGTTGTATCTTTGACTCTTTTGAGTCGTCTTGTATATATCTTTTCTGTTGTTGTTGCGGAATATTCGTGAACTGTTGTAATGTTATCACAAGTGGCAACCTGGAATCGGTTATTATGGGGATTTTGGCGGAAATGCTGAAATCTGCATAGTGCCCGATCTCGGGGCGTCACAAATGGTATCAGAGCATGGTTTCCGATTCCCGATATTGTTTCGATACGAATGGTGATCGAAGCAACGGGTCCGCAAAGCCTGTAGGATAACCTCGCTAACGGTCGTTGTTTCTAGAGTGTCAAAACTATTTGTGCAAAAATCTGTTTTGGAAACATCTCAATAGGATTCTTGTTTTCTCCTTATCTCTATTCTATTTCCCCTCCCATCTTATTTGTTTTGGAGTCTCACCCCTTGTCTATCTTTCAAAGTGTTAGGATCCTACGTGGGTGGACGTTTTCTGAGCCTTTAACCTAATAGGTTCGATCATCGGAAGATTCCTGATGTAAGAACATCGTCGTCACTCCAAGCAAGAATCTCTTGTTAGTGGTGTCGAGAAGTTTTGTTAGTGGTGTCGAGGAGATCACCCCGAAGCGCGAAGACTCGTTAGTCGAACTTCTTCTCCCTCCCGGGTTCGTGGTTGGATTGCGAGGGCGCAATCCCCTTGTTAGTGGTGTCGGCTGTAACACCCGGGGTTTTTCCCCAAACTAGTAATTGTCTGTTTTCTTTTTCGCATCATGCATCAAGCCATCATGGCATTCACTTTACAACTCACAATTAAATGGTTGAAAATTCTAAGTTCCACAAAAATTTAAGTTGAGTTTGTGGCCTCAAAACTATTTTTAAATAGTGACCAAACAATCTCTGAATAAAAATAAAACCAGCTGAAAGAAAAAAAATGTTTTGAGGGAGAGAGAGAGCAACCCAGCCCAGCCAGCCCTCTCTCCCTTCTAGCCCACCTAAAACCAACCCCAGCCCACCACCCTCTCTCTCTGGCCCAACCCCAGCCCACCTTGCCCTTCTCCCTCGTACGGACGCAGAGGAGAACCTCCTGTCGATGTCCCAACCCCCACGCCATGGTCCCCTCCTCCCCTCTCGTTATCTACCGAGGAGAAACCCTAGCCCAACCACTCCTCCTCCTCTCTTCCCCATCGCAGCCGCCACCTTCCTTCTTCCTCCTCCCCTACTTTCTTTCTCTGATTTTTCTGAAGGGAGAGGAGGGCACCAGAGTACCTCACAGTCGCGCCGCTGCTAGGAGCACTCCCCCGGCCATCCGAGGACGCCAACAGTGGTGCCTCGACGCCCTCTTTGTCCACGCCAAAAGAATCGAGCCGGGACGACCGGAAACGACCGGCCCGTGGTCGTCTTCCCCACGGCCGGCCGCCGCTCGCCGAGCTCGCCGCCGCCGCCTCCGACCACCTCCGGCCACCCCGAGGGCACCCACGCGACGAGGGTGAGTTCCTCTTTCCGTTCCCGCGCCCGTTCCCCTCTCCTTCCCTTGCTCTCTGTGCCTCGCCATCGAGCGTTGCCGCCTCAGGTCTGTCGTCGTCCGTCGTTCTCTGTCCCGATCGGATGCAGTTATCTGTTCTGGTTCAGTTTCGTCAAGCCCGCACTGCTACCTCAAAAGCCCACGCCTCTGTATCTTTCAACAAAGCTGAGCACAGCCCAGTTGGTAACACACCTTGCGCGCGCCCAGCAGGTCCTGGGTTCGATCCCCCCCAGACGCAAAGCAACCCCCTTTTTCTTCCTTTTCCTTTTTCCTTCTCGAATTTCAGAAACACAGATCTGATTCTTTAATTGTAAAATCAATAACAAATTGAATTGTGATCCAATTCCAACGATTCAAATTGCTATGGATTCAAAATCTTGTGCTCTTTCCATTAGTAACAAAATTGCAACATGTTTCTGTAGTAATTTTTGCACTAAATAATTAAATACTGAAAATGCAATTAAAAGTTGAAACTTTGGAATTTCATAACTTGAGTTTGGTTCATCCAATTTGAGCAAACTTGGGCTCTAAAAATTTGCCTTAACAAACTCTATACATTGGTATTTTATTTGGTCACAATTGAATTAATTTTGAGCATGTTTCCTTCTGTTTACTAAAAAGGGCAGAATAAGAATGCTTATGAAAAATTGCATAATAAATTCAATAATAACCCAAAAATTATGTTTAATAGCTCAAAATGTTCAATGAAACATTTTCTACATGTTTTCAACCTTTTCAATACAATTTGTTTACTGTTTTCCCCTAATTAAAAGTGGTGCAATAATTCAATGATTTAATTAAACCTTTTAAATTGCAACATTCATAACCTGGGAAATTCAAATCCAATTCCAACATGTAAAATATGTTTTCCATGCAAAATTGAATAAGCTTTCCAAATATAAACTTTGTTTTCTGTTTTGAATAATTTAAATTGCTGAAAACAACTATTCCTTAATTAATGCATTTAAAATTGTCAATTTAATAACTTGCTCCTCTAAAGTCCAAATTCAACAAATGAAATATGTATTCCATCTAAAAGTTTGTGTTCTTTCCAAATATAATTTTTGTTATCTGTTTTGAACAATTAAAATGGGTGAAAACAACAAATGCTTGTGTAACTCACTTAAGAAGCCAAATTTCATAACTTAATAAATAAATTTCCAAACTTGGTAAACACCTTTTCAAATTGAAGCTATTGTTGTTTTCTCATTGTTTTCCTCACCCATGCATCATTCTAATAAACTTTCACATGATGGTTATTTGTAGATAATTTAATTCAACATTAATTCATGGGCATTTCCATGTGCAATCCAAATTGCATATGGGCCCATTTAAATATGTTTATCATGTCAACTAGTTTATATTTGATGCATCCTTAAACTTGTCATGCATATAAAATAGGATCATGCTGGATCTTTTGCCGTAGTAGTAATTGTTGCATCCGGTGTTTGTTCTAGTTCGTTGCTTCTTCGCGGATAGGACGTTGAGATGATGTGAGCAACGACAAGTTCTGCGGATGTACCTCTACTTGCTGGATTCCAGGCAAGTATACTCACTTGATGCCACATGGCTGCCTTTCATCACTTGTTACCGATTCTTTCCGTTGTTCTTATGCTAGCCTTATGATTCGATGCTTGTGTCTCGATCCTATCATATGTTTACCTTGCAGCCATGATATAGCCTTCCTTCCACTTCCTATTAACTGTTGTTTGTTTACCTTGTTGGCGTGTCGTAGTTGCATGCTTAGTGTTGTTTGCGCTCAAGTCTTGTTGTCCGTCTTATCACCTGTTTAGTTTGATAGTTGGGTTTCAATTCAATCAACAACATGTTAATGTTTTGGGTAATAATAATTTGATGATAAGGCACCGGCAGGAGGCCCGGCGTGGTTTTGAGGCATGCTAGTGTCGACCCTAATTAGGAAAAGGGTCTTGTCCATTGATCCATGATGAGCGCACTAACCGCTTGTGGGAAGCGAGTATGGGCGCCCCCCGCAATTCTGATTCGATTCGCATCTCGTCCAAATCGCCTCATTTAGTTCGGGTTTTCCATTTGCCGCATGCATATGCAGGTGCGAACCCTTGGCGCCAGGGTGGAACTTTTGTAGTCGGCATTTAGGGAGACACGTTCTTAGAGTGCTATGAGGGTCCCCTTTTCTTCGTGGGGCTTGATTAGCCGTGCGCTCAATTGCACGGGGTTCTTTGGGCTTGATGCGAAGAAGAGTTGGGTTGTGTTGAGTACCTCGCTTGGTGGGTTGATCCCCCGTCTGGCGGGTTATTCTTACGTGTAAGGCCAAATTGGTGCATCCATGCAGGGTTAAATCTTCTCGAGAAGCCGTGTTGTCCGCAGTTATGGATGACTTGGTGAAAGTGCTGGCTAACAAGTACTCAGACAACTTACATTTGATGATAACTTGACTAGTAATCTAGATTACCTCCACCATAAGAATGAATGTCACCTTAATCAACAGTGTGAGTTTCCTTGGGTTGCTTCCTTAGTAGGGGGTAACATTGGATGGGTATTGTTTGGTGAGTAGTTGTAGTTGGTTCTGATACGCTATCTTATCCCCTTTCTTTTAGCCGGATGTTGTAGCAAGTCTCTGTAGTTAGTTAGTGCAGCCCGCTGCCGCTTCTTTGCAATAATCCCTTCCTTTCCATTGTACCCAAAGTATTTGTATCTTGTGATGATTGGTTACGCTGGTATCTTGTGAGTATGGTTTATCCATTTGCCAGTACTTAACCGTACTGACCCACGAATCCTTTTTCGTGGCTGCATATTCCACATTGCAGTCAACAGGTTTGAAGTCTGACGACGTTAGCTTGGGAATCCCTCCGGCTTGGCCTGGGCAGGGATTGGACGCCATCGGTTATCTTCAGGACTCTTAGTCCAATTTGGATCTTGTCCGTAGTCGGACACTATGTCGTTTCTTCCGATGTTATTTGGATCTTTGTATTGTATCAGTTGTATCTTTGACTCGTTTGAGTCGTCTTGTATATATCTTTTCTGTTGTTGTTGCGGAATATTCGTGAACTGTTGTAATGTTATCACAAGTGGCAACCTGGAATCGGTTATTATGGGGATTTTGGCAGAAATGCTGAAATCTGCATAGTGCCCGATCTCGGGGCGTCACAAATGGTATCAGAGCATGGTTTCCGATTCCCGATATTGTTTCGATACGAATGGTGATTGAAGCAACGGGTCCGCAAAGCCTGTAGGATAATCTCGCTAACGGTCGTTGTTTCTAGAGTGTCAAAACTATTTGTGCAAAAATCTGTTTTGGAAACATCTCAATAGGATTCTTGTTTTCTCCTTCTCTCTATTCTATTTCCCCTCCCATCTTATTTGTTTTGGAGTCTCCCCCCTTGTCTATCTTTCAAAGTGTTAGGATCCTACGTGGGTGGACGTTTTCTGAGCCTTTAACCTAATAGGTTCGATCATCAGAAGATTCCTGATGTAAGAACATCGTCGTCACTCCAAGCAAGAATCTTTTGTTAGTGGTGTCGAGAAGTTTTGTTAGTGGTGTCGAGGAGATCACCCCGAAGCGCGAAGACTCGTTAGTCAAACTTCTTCTCCCTCCCGGGTTCGTGGTTGGATTGCGAGGGCGCAATCCCCTTGTTAGTGGTGTCGGCTGTAACACCCGGGGTTTTTCCCCAAACTAGTAATTGTCTGTTTTCTTTTTCGCATCATGCATCAAGCCATCATGGCATTCACTTTACAACTCACAATTAAATGGTTGAAAATTCTAAGTTCCACAAAAATTTAAGTTGAGTTTGTGGCCTCAAAACTATTTTTAAATAGTGACCAAACAATCTCTGAATAAAAATAAAACCAGCTGAAAGAAAAAAAATGTTTTGAGGGAGAGAGAGAGCAACCCAGCCCAGCCAGCCCTCTCTCCCTTCTAGCCCACCTAAAACCAACCCCAGCCCACCACCCTCTCTCTCTGGCCCAACCCCAGCCCACCTTGCCCTTCTCCCTCGTACGGACGCAGAGGAGAACCTCCTGTCGATGTCCCAACCCCCACGCCATGGTCCCCTCCTCCCCTCTCGTTATCTACCGAGGAGAAACCCTAGCCCAACCACTCCTCCTCCTCTCTTCCCCATCGCAGCCGCCACCTTCCTTCTTCCTCCTCCCCTACTTTCTTTCTCTGATTTTTTTGAAGGGAGAGGAGGGCACCGGAGTACCTCACAGTCGCGCCGCTGCTAGGAGCACTCCCCCGGCCATCCGAGGACGCCAACAGTGGTGCCTCGACGCCCTCTTTGTCCACGCCAAAAGAATCGAGCCGGGACGACCGGAAACGACCGGCCCGTGGTCGTCTTCCCCACGGCCGGCCGCCGCTCGCCGAGCTCGCCGCCGCCGCCTCCGACCACCTCCGGCCACCCCGAGGGCACCCACGCGACGAGGGTGAGTTCCTCTTTCCGTTCACGCGCCCGTTCCCCTCTCCTTCCCTTGCTCTCTGTGCCTCGCCATCGAGCGTTGCCGCCTCAGGTCTGTCGTCGTCCGTCGTTCTCTGTCCCGATCGGATGCAGTTATCTGTTCTGGTTCAGTTTCGTCAAGCCCGCACTGCTACCTCAAAAGCCCACGCCTCTGTATCTTTCAACAAAGCCGAGCACAGCCCAGTTGGTAACACACCTTGTGCGCGCCCAGCAGGTCCTGGGTTCGATCCTCCCCAGACGCAAAGCAACCCCCTTTTTCTTCCTTTTCCTTTTTCCTTCTCGAATTTCAGAAACACAGATCTGATTCTTTAATTGTAAAATCAATAACAAATTGAATTGTGATCCAATTCCAACGATTCAAATTGCTATGGATTCAAAATCTTGTGCTCTTTCCATTAGTAACAAAATTGCAACATGTTTCTGTAGTAATTTTTGCACTAAATAATTAAATACTGAAAATGCAATTAAAAGTTGAAACTTTGGAATTTCATAACTTGAGTTTGGTTCATCCAATTTGAGCAAACTTGGGCTCTAAAAATTTGCCTTAACAAACTCTATACATTGGTATTTTATTTGGTCACAATTGAATTAATTTTGAGCATGTTTCCTTCTGTTTACTAAAAAGGGCAGAATAAGAATGCTTATGAAAAATTGCATAATAAATTCAATAATAACCCAAAAATTATGTTTAATAGCTCAAAATGTTCAATGAAACATTTTCTACATGTTTTCAACCTTTTCAATACAATTTGTTTACTGTTTTCCCCTAATTAAAAGTGGTGCAATAATTCAATGATTTAATTAAACCTTTTAAATTGCAACATTCATAACCTGGGCAATTCAAATCCAATTCCAACATGTAAAATATGTTTTCCATGCAAAATTGAATAAGCTTTCCAAATATAAACTTTGTTTTCTGTTTTGAATAATTTAAATTGCTGAAAACAACTATTCCTTAATTAATGCATTTAAAATTGTCAATTTAATAACTTGCTCCTCTAAAATCCAAATTCAACAAATGAAATATGTATTCCATCTAAAAGTTTGTGTTCTTTCCAAATATAATTTTTGTTATCTGTTTTGAACAATTAAAATGGGTGAAAACAACAAAAGCTTGTGTAACTCACTTAAGAAGCCAAATTTCATAACTTAATAAATAAATTTCCAAACTTGGTAAACACCTTTTCAAATTGAAGCTATTGTTGTTTTCTCATTGTTTTCCTCACCCATGCATCATTCTAATAAACTTTCACATGATGGTTATTTGTAGATAATTTAATTCAACATTAATTCATGGGCATTTCCATGTGCAATCCAAATTGCATATGGGCCCATTTAAATATGTTTATCATGTCAACTAGTTTATATTTGATGCATCCTTAAACTTGTCATGCATATAAAATAGGATCATGCTGGATCTTTTGCCGTAGTAGTAATTGTTGCATCCGGTGTTTGTTCTAGTTCGTTGCTTCTTCGCGGATAGGACGTTGAGATGATGTGAGCAACGACAAGTTCTGCGGATGTACCTCTACTTGCTGGATTCCAGGCAAGTATACTCACTTGATGCCACATGGCTGCCTTTGATCACTTGTTACCGATTCTTTCCGTTGTTCTTATGCTAGCCTTATGATTCGATGCTTGTGTCTCGATCCTATCATATGTTTACCTTGCAGCCATGATATAGCCTTCCTTCCACTTCCTATTAACTGTTGTTTGTTTACCTTGTTGGCGTGTCGTAGTTGCATGCTTAGTGTTGTTTGCGCTCAAGTCTTGTTGTCCGTCTTATCACCTGTTTAGTTTGATAGTTGGGTTTCAATTCAATCAACAACATGTTAATGTTTTGGGTAATAATAATTTGATGATAAGGCACCGGCAGGAGGCCCGGCGTGGTTTTGAGGCATGCTAGTGTCGTCCCTAATTAGGAAAAGGGTCTTGTCCATTGATCCATGATGAGCGCACTAACCGCTTGTGGGAAGCGAGTATGGGCGCCCCCCGCAATTCTGATTCGATTCGCATCTCGTCCAAATCGCCTCATTTAGTTCGGGTTTTCCATTTGCCGCATGCATATGCAGGTGCGAACCCTTGGCGCCAGGGTGGAACTTTTGTAGTCGGCATTTAGGGAGACACGTTCTTAGAGTGCTATGAGGGTCCCCTTTTCTTCGTGGGGCTTGATTAGCCGTGCGCTCAATTGCACGGGGTTCTTTGGGCTTGATGCGAAGAAGAGTTGGGTTGTGTTGAGTACCTCGCTTGGTGGGTTGATCCCCCGTCTGGCGGGTTATTCTTACGTGTACGGCCAAATTGGTGCATCCCTGCAGGGTTAAATCTTCTCGAGAAGCCGTGTTGTCCGCGGTTATGGATGACTTGGTGAAAGTGCTTGCTAACATGTACTCAGACAACTTACACTTAACGATGATAACTTGACTAGTAATCTAGATTACCTCCACCATAAGAATGAATGTCACCTAAATCAACAGTGTGAGTTTCCTTGGGTTGCTTCCTTAGTAGGGGGTAACATTGGATGGGTATTGTTTGGTGAGTAGTTGTAGTTGGTTCTGATACGCTATCTTATCCCCTTTCTTTTAGCCGGATGTTGTAGCAAGTCTCTGTAGTTAGTTAGTGCAACCCGCTGCCGCTTCTTTGCAATAATCCCTTCCTTTCCATTGTACCCAAAGTATTTGTATCTTGTGATGATTGGTTACGCTGGTATCTTGTGAGTATGGTTTGTCCACTTGCCAGTACTTAACCGTACTGACCCACGAATCCTTTTTCGTGGCTGCATATTCCACATTGCAGTCAACAGGTTTGAAGTCTGACGACGTTAGCTTGGGAATCCCTCCGGCTTGGCCTGGGCAGGGATTGGACGCCATCGGTTATCTTCAGGACTCTTAGTCCAATTTGGATCTTGTCCGTAGTCGGACACTATGTCGTTTCTTCCGCTGTTATTTGGATCTTTGTATTGTATCAGTTGTATCTTTGACTCGTTTGAGTCGTCTTGTATATATCTTTTCTGTTGTTGTTGCGGAATATTCGTGAACTGTTGTAATGTTATCACAAGTGGCAACCTGGAATCGGTTATTATGTGGATTTTGGCGGGAATGCTGAAATTTGCATAGTGTCCGATCTCGGGGCGTCACATTACGCAGTACCAAATAAACTAAGGATGCAAATATCCAGTACAATAGATCAACAAATCCAATCTATGACAGAAACTAGATACAAAAATTGCAACAGAATCTCGTACAGAAAGAAAAGAGATACGTATGATGCAGTGGCAGCGGCATCGGCTACGGTGTTATCCATGTTGTCGCTCATGTCGTCGGTGAAGAGGTTGACGAGGTCGGGGCAGTCGCGAGAGTGCGTTCCCCCAAAAACCTGATCGCCCCTCTCCCGTAGAGGATAACAAAAGGTGGTGTTCTGGAGGCCTACTATCCCTTCTCGCGGTGCCCGCCGGAAAGAAGGATGGAGAAGGGTTGATTGGCGGCACAGTGCTTTGGAACGGTGTGAAACCATATGACGAAGTGGCGGCTAGGGTTTAGCGTATGCACGTATTTATACTGCGGCTGGGTGAGACGTGGGCGTAACTCCACCTACGAGTCGGTTCAGTTCCACAATCCAAAATCAAACGGAAATGGTTTAGGAATTAACGCGTCCGTTAATTACCAAATTAATGACTCATCAAGTTTTCTCATCCGACAGAATAAACGGTCTCTGCTCGGCTCATTTCCGTAACTCGCGGCGCGTCGGGACGAGGCGAGACGTGGTGAGGCGGGCGGCGGAGGAGGAGCGCGCGCGTGGCACACCTCTCCTCTTGTCTCACCATCTCATACATGAGATATGATGATTCACCTTATAATGTGGTACCATCCTCTCCATACTAGCAATGGAGGAAAACTAGTCCCACCATGAATGGGCCTTGACAATTTTAAAATTTAGTTGGGCTGAGTTGGGCTTTGAGGCTGAGCCCAATATAAATAATTTGGGGCTGGCCCCAATGTAATTCCAGCAATCCCCCACAAAGTGTCATTGACACATCTCATGATCTCTGTTCTATAATATTGTCTATATACCGGTGCTTAGTGGAGACTGTTAAGTTGAAGTTCACAACTTGAATAGTGGACTACGTCTTGAACTACCAATTTTCTGAACTGATACTAGGTTGCCGCAAGTCTACCCCGCGGGTGGAGCTTATACGTCATACTCCGAAGACCTTTCATGAGTTTATTAGAGAGCACCCGATTCTTATAGACTGTAACGTTTAAGAGGACTCATATAAGTGAATTCCTCAGAAGATGTTCTATATGACACATCTGTGTTTATATAAATAAGCCGCTTAGAACACATTAAGACAAATGTCAACCCACCATACAGATTAGGAGAGTATTGCATCTTCACTGAGTGGGATAAAATATAGGGTTACTCTCCTCTTAGCCGACCAACAATTTGTCTCCCACTTCTATTCACGGGATGTCCTATCACATAGAGTGGTTACCACTATGGGTCTCAAACCCATCTCGCTTGATGCATTATCTATCACATTACGTGATAAACCCTTTGTAAAGGGATCCGCCAAGTTTATAGATGTTTGGATATAACCCAACGAAATAACTCTGGAGCTCTACAATTTCCTAACAGATTTCAATATCCTTTTCACATGTCTTAGTGGTCCGGGCTGGTTACCCTTCGACGAAAAGGTGCGGGCCATAGTGGGCGGAGGCGGCGGAGTCGGCTGAAGCGGCAGCAGAGATCGAGATGGACTTGTCTAGTGGTGGTCGTCACTCTTGTCATCATGTGGAGATGGAGGTGGTGAATCGCGAATCAGAGGAGGCGATGGTCGCCTTGGCGTTGAGTCTGGAAACACAATGTATTGTTTGCGCCGTAGAGTGATACCACCTCCGACCTCTCCCAGTGTCCTCTCATCTATAGGTCCAGGGATGTCAAGCTCTAGTGATTCGTATTCTGGAACAAGCTGATCTACGACGACACGACCATATCCATCTGGAATCGACTTACAATGCCACCGTGCTGCAGATTCACAAGTTAAAACAAATCCGTTCGCCGCCTTCAAGATAAGTTTCTTGCTCCCACATGTAGCTCACGAATTGTCTTCTCCATGATATCGTCCACGGGGTAGCGATCCATCGGTGCCTCATCAACACCGACCCTCGTGGAAGCCACACTGCTTCTCCGCTGAGATGGGGTGCCGCCTTCACTATTTTGCTGAGGCTGATGAGTTGACCCTTGCTTGCAAACTTCGTATAATTGCTTTTGATGGCTCCTTAAGAGCGCAAGTACTTCTTCGTGGGCCCTTTCTATCTTGTTCAACCGGTCTTCCTCCTCCTTCTCTTTCCTCTTCTTTGCCCTCTCTCGGCTTCTATAAGATTCATCGTCATCGGGAAACCCAATCTTCCACGTCGTATCAGCTCCAAGGCCTCGTGTTCGTCTGGTTGGCGGCGCAGTGGGGCGGGAGGGGGGGGGGGGGGAACAAGCCTCCACCCGATATTTTTTTTGAAGTTTGGTGGCGCAGAAATATGTTTGTTCATATATTCATCATCCGTAAGCTGTTACTGGACCATTCCCGTGTACGAGTAAGGGCCTCTCTCGGGTAATACAGTGTATGAGACATGTGTATGGTGTATCGTTCAGCTGTTTATAAAGCGCCTCGAGGCATATGCTTGGTTTTATTCGAGAAATTCTTTGAGTGGCATAGAAAATATGATATTTTCTCTCAAAAGTGTGCGTTCTTACCTCATTTTGAGACAATGTAAAACAATAGAGTATGTTATATTATCATCATATAGAACCTTACAATAAAATCAAAATATATAGTATTTTATCTCAGTTTGATACACATGTTCAATTATCATATGGTAGAACCTTAGAATCGAATAAAAATATATGATAATTCAAAGGTGTATTATGTCGGATTTTTGGCCCAATATAGCCTAGCCTATTTTAGTCGTCAACAAAATTCCTGAAAATAAAAGAGGCTCATGTGTTCGTCTGGTTGGCGGCGCAGTGGGGCGGGAAGGAACAGGCGTCGCCGCGATTTTATTTTTTTGAAGTTTGGTGGTGCAAAAATATGTTTGTTCATATATTCATCATAGGGGTAACCAAGTGATTATAATGACGATGGAAAAATTAGGTGTAATGTACTATCTGGTATGCACGAATAATTAGCGTAGTATATATACGTTGGAAATTAAGTAAACTACCAATAATACCGACCAATTATTTTCGCTAAATTGATTAAATGGGCCGTGGCCCATAATTTGCCCCATTAACCTCAACGGTCGGATGAGGCCATATACTACACATGAATATGTGTATTCTAAAATATCCCTTTTTTAATATATATATATATGGACTATATTTATATCGTGAACATATTAATTACACCAATCCTCTGCAACAAGGTGTCCAAACATGCACACAGTCATAAAAGAAACAAAAATACAAGGGAAAAAAAAACCCGTCGTGGTGAATCGTTCGCAGCAGCAACAGCCCAACCAACTCAAAGACAACACCCGGACTATAACATGGGTTCTCCAAAAGCATTGTATTCAACAAGGGCATTCCTAAAACATTGTTTTCAACAAGGGCATTGCCAAGGTCAACAAAAAATGCCAGACCTTGGATGTTGACCCTAGAAAACACAACTCGTACCTGAGAAGCACCATCAAAATTGAAATCTCCTAGTGCCACCGTCCCCACTTGTCGTGATCGCTGCTGTAAAACAACAATCACCAGGCTCACAAGCATCATGCATGGGACTCATACATGAACGTAGTCCCTCGTTCATGCCCGTGCAAGGTCGTATGAAGCAATGTCTTCGATACAACCGAGATCCACCACCGCCCTTATGGTCGTCAACTCACAGCCATCTTGGCATCCCCAACACCACCAACACCATGGAAATCGCAGGTCGACATGTCCCATGGTGTCAATGAGAGGCACAGCTTCACAACATGCCCCCTTAAGCCCCATAGGTTCATAGTTGCGGACGCGCACAGTCAGATCACATCCAACCCTGAACTCCAGGAGCATTCTATGCCAATCCATGAGCTCTGACTTCGGCGAAATCCAAATACCGTCGATAGCCAGATTAAGGATGACCGGTAGCAAGCAGGTGGGCGATTTGGACGGAAGAAGACCACAAGGCCCTCCCCCTTATTCGATGCAGACAAGAACGCCCCACACTAAAATACGCTTCCCAATAGGATAGGCAACCCGATCTCCTTCGTCGGCAGCATAGGAGCCGCGATTAGCAGAGGAAAAGGCGACTTGTGCTGCCCGCAGTCGGCGCCAAGAGGTCGGCAAGCCATAAGCACGCTGACGATGCGACCAAAACCACGTCATCGATGGAGAAGACGTGCGTCTGCGCCGCATCCACAGACCACGTCGTTGCGCCTCGCCGAGCGCCACATCAATGCCGGCCATTGTGTCCCTTGCCGCCAATCGTCGGGCGATGAGGGGGTAAGGACCCCGCCGCCGCCGACTAGACTACACCCGGCGATGTGCCCCGATGACAACGAGGAGAGGAGAGAGGGAGGGGAGGGCCTACAAGCTGGTGGCGGAAGTAGGGCTCTTGATTGCTCGCAGGTGTTGTTACACGTAATAGCAAAACAACGATGAAATTAAGCAAGATCGAACCAACGGGGACACGAGATATTAACGTGGAAAACCCTTTCAACAAGGAAGAGAAAAAACCACGGGCGCCAGTCAACAATATTTCACTATTTCGGGTGAGGTTACAAACGTGCCAGGATTTACAATGTGTGGCTTATCCCGTGCGGCGGCTTACAAGAGGTATATAAAGGCGGTCCTGACCTAACTAGGTCGGTAACGGTGAATCCAACTCCAACTCGGTAACAACTCGTTGCGCCTACGGCTCCACTCGTCAGAAGTTCGGCCTTTATCAGTATATACGAATACGGATTTGGATCACACCAAAATAACACTACACCTTGAGACAAATTCCCTCTTGTAGCATGAACGAGAACCTTCATCCTGAAACAAACAAAGAAAACACCTTCAGCGCCATATAGCCTCTTGGGCGAAGCAGTGATAACAACTAAGCTTGAGCATAGCTCAAACTTAGCACCAGGAACTGGCTTTCTCATCATATCAGTAGGATTATCATTAGTACTAATCTTTCATACCTTTAGCTTACCTTGTGCAACAAAATCATGCATATAATGAGACTTGACATCAATGTGCTTTGTTCTCTCATGTAACATCTGATCCTTAGTAAGGTAAATAGCACTCTAACTGTCACAAAGTAAGTTAATGCAAGTATCATCTCCACAAAGCTCAGAAAACATACCTTTCAACCAAACTGAATCTTTGCATGCTTCAGCAATAGCCATATACTCAACATCAGTAGTAGATTGTGCGGCAACACTCTGCAAGGTAGCCTTCCAGCTAACATCACATCCACTAATTGTAAACACATAACGTTTGAGGGACCTAGCTCCTCTTATCCAAGTCGGCAGCAAAATCTGAATCCACATAGCCTGCGAGTCCCTCGCCAGTCTTGCCAAACTTACAGCAAGCTTTGGATGTGCCGCGAAGGTACCTGAAAATCCACTGAACAGCTTTCCAATGTTCTTTACCAGGATTCTACATGAACCGACTGATCAAACTCATAGCATAAGACAAATCAGGTCGAGAACACACCATGGCATACATTAAGGAACACACAACACTAGAATAGGGAACTCGTGACATGTACTCAATATCTTTGTCAGTAGTAGGACATTGCAATGCTGACAACTTGAAGTGTGAAGCAATAGGAGTACTAACAAATTTTGCATCATGGATATTAAAACAATGAAGAACTTTATTCATGTAATTCTCCTGACTAAGAAATAGCAATCTAGATTTTCCGCCTCTTGAAATTTCCATACCTAGAATTTCTTAGCAGGACCAAGATCCTTCATGTCAAACTCACTACTCAATTGTTTCTTCAATGTAGTGATTTCTTTCATGCTCTTGGCAGCAATTAACATATCATCAACATATAGCAACAAGTATATAGCCGATTCATCAACAAATTTA
The DNA here is from genome assembly GCA_028641055.1 of Alopecurus myosuroides. Lineage (NCBI taxonomy): Eukaryota > Viridiplantae > Streptophyta > Magnoliopsida > Poales > Poaceae > Alopecurus > Alopecurus myosuroides. Next base: position 98,674,352 of record CM054059.1, read on the forward strand.
ATGTACACACAACTATCATATTCAGACCTCTTAAAGCTATATGACATCATAAAAGAATCAGATCTTTTATACCATTGTTGAGGAGACTGTTTCAAACCGTAAAGGGACTTTTTTAGCTTGTACACGAAATCCTCCTTACCAGCCACTATGAACCCTTCAGGTTGGTCCATGTATATCTCCTCCTCAAGTTCGCCATGCAAAAACGCAGTCTTCACATCTAATTGCTCAAGATCAAGATCATGCATAGCAACAATACTAAAGAAAGTACGAATAGAAATGGGCTTGACAACTGGGGAGAACACATCATTATAATCCACTCCTGCAATCTGGCTGAAACCTTTTGCTACTAACCTTGCCTTAAACCTTGGAGGCTCATTAGGAGATAAACCCTCCTTTCTCTTGAAGATCCACTTACAGCGGACGGCCTTCTTTTGTTTAGGCAAGCACACAACATCGCATGTGTCATTCTTCTCAAGTAATTGCATCTTCTCGTGCATTGCACCAATCTACTTATCACGATCAACCAAAACAATAGCTTCATTGTATGTAGCCGGTTCAGCATCATTCTCCATCTGTTCTGCACAACTTAGAGCAAAATAAACAACATAATATTTCTCAATTAAACGAGTACGAGGTCATTTATTCCTCTTCTCTCTGCGCTCTGCAATAGACAAATTTTCTTGCTGCTCATTAGGAGGTGAGGGTGGCACAATATCCTCTCCATCAATTTCAGTTTCCTCCTCATCCAGGTGTTCTAGCTCCACCTGCAAATGAACTCGTGGTTCGTCCTCGTCAGAAGAATCTGGCTCAACATCAGTCGACAAACTGTAATCATACATACCAGATTCATTAAACACAACACTCCTGCTAAAGAAAGTCTTTTTGGTTCTGGGTTCCACAACTTATCCAGAACCATAACCAAGAAATAAGCGCTTAACAGCTCTAGGCTCTAGCTTCCCATTATCAACATGAGCATGGGTAGTGCAACCAAAAACTTTCAGTTGTGAATAATCAGCTGACTGAACAGACCATACCTCAATAGGAGTTTTCTTGTCAACAGGGATGGACGGTGACCTGTTGATCAAGTAGCAGGCAGTGTTGGCAAGCTCAGCCCAAAAACGCTTATTCATGCGAGCATTGGACAACATGCAGCGAGCTTTGGAGATGATTGTCCTGTTCATCCGCTCATCTACACCATTCTGCTGAGGTGTGTACGGGATGGTGTGATGCCTGACAATGCCTTCCTGCACACAATAATCATCAAAAGCATGCGACCAAAATTCTCCACCATTGTCAGTACGAAGCAACTTTACCTTTCTCTCAGTTTGCTTTTCAATCATAACTTTCCACTCTTTAAAAACAACAAAAGTATCATCCATAGTTTTCAGGAAATAAGGGCAAACTCTTCTAGAGTAATCATCAATGATAGTAAGCATATAACGAGCACCACAATAAGAGGGCTTACGTGAAGGCCCCCACAAATCAGCATGTACATAATCCAATGTACCTTTAGTGGTATGAACGGAAGCATTGAACTTAACTCTCTTATGCTTACCAAACACGCAGTATTCACAGAACGACAATTTACTCATATTGCAGTTCTTCAGAAGTTCTTTCTTCACCAATTCTGCCATACCATGTTCACTTATGTGTCCAAGTCGCTTATGCAAAAGGTTAGTTGTACTTGGATCATCATTAGTAATAACAGCAGCAGTCCTAGATAAAGTACTACGTCTAAGAATATATAATTTGGCAGAATTCATATCACCAATCATAACAATGAGAGAACCTTTTGATACCTTCACGCGTTTATCTCCTCCGGCATATTTGTACCCGTCACAATCAAGGATACTCAGCGAGATCAAATTTCTCGCCATGGATGGTATGTGTTTCACTCCCGTCAATGTACGTGTCATCCCTCCATGGGTCTTGATCTGAACAGATCCAACGCCAACAATGTGACATTTGTTGTCGTTCCCCACATGCACAAAATCTCCAGTCTGCACAGCCTCATAAGAACTGAACCAATCTTTGTTACAACAAATATGAAACGAACAAGCAGTATCAAGAATCCACTCATCTTCACGGGTAACACATGCAGTAAAACAACTAAGCATTCACCATCTAAACTATTATCACCAGCAACAACAGCAGCCTTACCAGTACCATTATTATTACCGTCATATTTATTTTTTGGTTGGTATGTGTTGTTCCTTTTCTCCTTGTTCTGTACCTTCCAGCAATCCTCAATGGTGTGATTGGTTTTCTTACAGTACCTGCAGAACTTGTCTCGTCCTTTGTACTTTGAACGGTCCCTGCTCTTATCTCTGTTGTTGCTGTTATAGTTGTTATCTCGCTGCTCAGGTCTGCCTCGTACCTGCAATGGAACACCTTTAGAGTACGATACGTTAGACTGCACCATAACTTTCATCTTTTCCCTGATCTGCAGGGCCTCACAAACTTCCGCGAGAGTTAGTTCATCGCGTCTTAACAATATGGTATCCCGCTGGTTTGTAAAAGAACTAGGCATCGAACATAACAACAGAAGAGCTAAATCTTCATCCTCATATTTTACCTCCATCGACACTAGGTCGGACACGATCTCCTGAAAGATCGACAAGTGACTCATGACAGAACCACCATCTTGCATCTTGAGCAAGAACAACTTCATCTTTACGTGCATCTTACTAGTTAGATCTTTTGACATGCAGATCAATTTCAGCTTGAGCCACAACACAACCGCGGATTTCTCCTGCAGCACTTCTTGCAAGATATCATTATATAAATGAAGTTCAATCAACGACAAAACCTTACGATCTTTGCGCTTCTCCTCAGCATTCCACTCCTTCGCTTCCTTATTCCCGAACTCATCTAGCGCCTCATCAAGATCCGATGCTTGCGATAGAATCGCACGCATCTTTACCTGCCACAGAGAGAACCTCGTCTTGTAGTCCAGCAACGTTAGATCAAATTTTATCGATGCCATCGCGAATCCCTAATCTAAAACAGGGCTCTGATACCACTTGTTACACGCAATAGCAAAACAACGATGAAACTAAGCAAGATCGAACTAACGGGGACACGAGATTTTAATGTGGAAAACCCTTCCAACAAGGAAGAGAAAAAACCACTGGCGCCAGCCAGCAATACTTCACTATTTTGGGTGAGGTTACAAACGCGTCGGGATTTACAATGTGGGGGTTATCCCGTGCGACGGCTTACAAGAGGTATATAAAGGCGGCCCTGACCTAACTAGGTCGGTAACGGTGAATCCAACTCCAACTCGGTAACAACTCGTACCGGGTCGTTGCGCCTACGGCTCCACTCGTCAGAAGTTCGGCCTTTATCAGTATATACGCATACGAGTTTGGATCACACCAAAATAACAGGTTCGGCACGGAAACCCTAGATAGATCATCTTTTAGATAAGCGAAGACAAGCTTATCTTTCTTCATTCCCTTTTGAAAAAGTTTGACGCGGCGGCAACTATAAGTGAAGGCTAACGTCACCCCAGTAATATTAAAGGATTTTATTTCGAGCTAAATGTTGACGCTCTTCCACACCGTGGTAGTTCTTAAAAATACTAGATGAAACTAACCGCGTTGCTACGGGCATTACCGTGTTTGAAACAATGCATAAAAACATTTCAAAAGAAATGCATAAAAAGGGGAAACAAAGTCTATTGAAACTATTGCTATAGAAATAAAATGATGTATTAAAACTATTGCTATTAACGGATTCCATTAAAGATTAAACGACAGAATTGTTGAGCATGAACCACACGTTTCTGATCCCAATATTCATCTGGTTAACAGTGTTGGAGACAATAGAGCGGAAATGAACATGAAAAGAAAATTCAATGTAGATAGTTGGTACATGCATGTATGCATTGGTTCTACTAGTTTGTTCTACAGTATTACATTCCAGAAATAATATTACAGAGCTGACTGAACAACCACACAAGAATGGTCACTGATCGACCGACGTTGTATCTACATAGTATGTAGCAACGCGCGGACATCATACAATACAATTCCAGGAGCTTTGTTAGTATTTTGGCTGTACGATGGTGTTTGTTACGACCCACAAATCACACCTGATGGTGAAGCATTCTCTTCGCAGGTAGGACTTGTGCACGAGCTTGGCGTTGCCCACGCCCTTATCCCCCGTCGTGAAGGTATGTGTGGCGGCGAGAGGGGTGGCGCCTCTGTGTAGCCTGCTGCCATCTTTCTCCCGCAGGCTTAAGGTGTAGTAGACCCGCACGCCGGCCTCCGGAATGGGCACGGGTCCAACGGGAGACAGGAAGGCCGCCGACGATGAAGGTGCTGGAGGTGACAGACTTGCCGTGGCCCATGCCGTGTAGCAGCGAGTAGTTCTTCACCACCAACTTGTGCGTCCCAGTGGCGACCTCCGTCCGGCATATGGACGACGTCTTCACATGCGCGGGCTTCTTAACGCAGCAAGAGTTCCCCATGGCACAAGTAGCTACCAAGCTGGCTCGAGTAAGGACTAATAAGGAGAACGGGTCGCGATCTCGATCTCTTTCAGTATGACAGTAAACTGGCTGTATTTATATGCTGTTGATTGCTCGAACGGAAGAAAGGACTCGATCCGGAGTTGGACGTACCGACTGGGAGTTTTGTGAGGTGACGTATGTCGGACCTACGAGTCGGAAACCTGTCTCGGAATACCTCTCGAACTCTAGTAGATTACCGAAACACTTGAAAAGGCCATTATTACGGACGAGAGGATACCGACTTGGGCGGCTGCCGCTGTTTAGATAAAACGCCTGCTAGACGCGTGTCGTGCTCTTTCTGATCCATCGTACACCAGCTACCCCACTTGCTCAAGCTCAAGACTATACAGACCGTCCCCTGTGGCAGTGGCGGCTTTAGGCTGGTCACAATGAGGAGTAACATAAGGTAGTAAACTACACGCTTTTTTAGACTATTTTTCTACCTCCACAATGGGGAGTAACATGTATGTAGTGTCATGCAACGATGCATTTATTAGGCTATAGACTCATTGTTTTTTAGAGTGTGTAATGTTCCGGTAACTTAGCTAGTTACCACAAGCACCTCTCTCTTCATTAAATACGTGCCACATAAACAAAGTTGTGTTAGAGTGTGTGAAGTTCCTCCCCATTGTGACCAGGTTTAGGAATTTGCAACTGGGTATTCAGCGTGTATTTGTATTTACTAAATTATTGCGCTTTTTTGAAAAATTTCACGGTTCTGCCTGAATCAACACTATTTCTTGGAAATCATGGATATTCAAGAATACCCGTAGCGCTGCCTCTGCCCTGTGGCTGGCCAAAAGGCAGCATCGAGGCCGGACTGGAGGATTTTTCCATATGGCTGTTGTGCGGACACCTATGCGCAACAAGCCACAGGCCAGCACATGTGTAAACTAAAATCATGTTTCTTTTAAGCTCACTAAAATCATGTGTATCTTGCTTCGTTCCTTACACTACGGGAAACAATTTATACGTTGATGGCAAAATATCGGGCCCATCGGCGTAGACCCTGACATGCTAACCCAAATGCTAAAAAAAAATTAGCTACGCCGATGGCAACCCTGTCGGCCTATGTTTTTTTTCTCTACGTCGATAGCAGCGTAGCCTAGCTCTAGATATTTTTTTGTCTTACTCACCATTTTAATCGTAACTTTTACATTCGAATTCGGAATTTGACGTTCTTTAGCTCGTTTCGAAAAGGAGAAACAGATCTACATCATCAGACATATTGTTCAAGCTATATTCTAAAAAAAATTCATGAGTAAGAACGGAACTAACAAGAAAGGGTTAACGGTTACTAGGTGTAGACCTATAAGTTGGGTTTTTCTCCAGCGGGGCTAGGGATTGAATATTAAGAAACTCTTGTTTTATCTCTAATGTAATAAATAGTTAGTTATGTACCTAAAAATGTTTTTTTTTCAAAAATCATGAGAAAACTATGAGGCACATATAGTTCAAATTAAACCTCTTTCCAGCAGAATCGGAAAAAACTTGTGTTTTTCAAAAGAGTTGGTGGAAACCTTTTCAGAGGCAGAAATTTAGTTATTTGTACATATAACATTATATAGTATTTTCAAAAAAAATATCTCAAGTTTTGCAACATATCTGTGGTTGGTGCTTAAAAAAAAAACTCCTTTTACGCACTCGCAAAATGGAAAATGGTTTTTTTTTGCAATGAAAACTTTCTTCTTCAACATTGTCTGTGATTACAAGATGCATGTTTGTGTAAAATAAGGCATATTTTAAAAAACTATGCCATAAATATGGCCATAACACCCGTCATTTGGCTCGAAAGACAAGAATCTTCTTAGAAGATAGCTCATTTATGTGTAGTCCTTTTCAATATAATCGTCGTATTTCAAGATTTTTTTGGATACTAGGACATATATAATGACACAACGGGAAGGTCTCTATACCATTTTGATTACTTTTTACGGATACTAAAATATGGGCATATTTTAACAAACTATCTCATGGATGTGGTTATAACAACCGTCATGTGGCAAAAAAGCTAAGAATCTTTGTAGCAGATAACTCATTTGCTTGGGGTGACCCTATACTACACATCCAATTCCACAAACTTAGGCCTATTTGGGTGACCACACAACATACACTAAACATCCTACTCAATAAAGTCCTATACGTGATGGAAAAAATTATATGGATGCCATATTTGAAGTTTTCTAATTTTTCTAATCGATTTATACATATTATTTGTCGAATTTTGATTTACGGATTTGTATATATGAATTATTTAATATTTAATGGAAAAGGGCGAAACTATTAATTATTATTTAAATTCAAGATTTACTTGAATCCAAGATTATTATTCGTTATTTTTTTTTTAATTAAATAATTGTTTGGATTCAGAAAATAAAGGAGTATGACATGATGGTCTAAGGGTTAACTAGATTGATTGGATAATAAAACCGTTGTTTCTAGGCAGCTCATAGAGAATGAACTAAGAAGTTACACGTGCTGAGACGGGAGTAGTCTAAGGATGGGTTACCGAATAGAAAGTGTTAATAGAAGCGAGCGCTTTAAATTAAAATTAAGAATGATTAGAGAAAATATAAATATGTCTATAGTGCCATTAGCTGGTAGAACAATTCAAAAAAAAAATAGGATACGAAATTTTGAAAAAATAAATTGAGAAAAAATTCTACCTATCCATATGCCGACGGGGTTGCCGTCGGCATAGCCCAGTCTACGCCGATGGCCACGTATTTACGCTGACAGGACAATACATCGACGGAGATACGCCGACGGTTATCGTCGGCCTATCATACCTTGAGGTTGGGTCTGTCTCCTGTAGTGTTATCCTGACATGCAATTGGAGTATTCGTGATGTAACATGCAAGTGGTACAGCCTAAATTCTAGATTGAGCATGCTGAACAACTATACACATCACTATAGGACTGACACAAGACGCTGACGGCACAAAAGTCAGGGCCGTCGGCGCCGGGGCTTGTTCCTGATAGCCCGCTAACCAGGCCATCGGCTAGCCCTTTATAGATATGCTACGCCGACGGTAGTGCCGTCGGCCCATCTTTTTCATTTCCTTGTACATGTATTTTATTCATTTTCTCTATTTAATTTCCGATACTATATTTTATAAATAAAGTGGAGTGATTCGTCCAAGATTCAACCAAAAATAAAAAAATTAGTAAGGAAATAGTATGGCCTCGGATCTAGGCCCTCCAAGCCCAGATCTGGCCCTCCTTGCCCATATCATGTAGTGCATGGGTAGAACGGCCTTGGAGGACGTAGGGGTGCGGTGCCTCCACTCCTGTCGTCCCGGTGAAGCGTCGTTGTGGGGTGTGGGGGCGGCCGAAGGTCGAGCTCGAGGTCGTTGAGATGGCCACCATGCGCTGGCTCTACTCCTCGACCACCGGCGCACGGAGTCGTCCACACAAAGTCGACAGCGCGGTGGCGGAGTGGGGGCATGTGCCTGAGCTCGGTCAGGGAGAATCGCGCGTACTCGTGGATGGCCAAGGGTGCGACACCTCCCATCCCATCGTCGGTCGGCGTCGTCCTGGACGGGAGCGGCCGATGAAGGGGGTGTGGGCGTGCGGGTCAGGGGGAGAGAGATGGAGAGGTGGTGGCGCTCATCTCCACGGAGGGCGTGGTTGCCTCATAGCACAGGACGAGGCGGGCCTGGGCGCCACCGGGCCCGGTGGAGCAGATCCCAACGAGGTGGCGGCGAGGTCGAATGGATGTGCGGCCTCCCGCTAACTCCGGGTCCAGAGAGAGATGGGAGAGGGATGGGGACGACCGAAAGGGGGCATACGGGGAGGGTGGGGGCAAGGGGCTAGGTTATCCTCTTAGGGCCTCTTTGGTTTGAAGGATTTTCAAAACGTAGGTACAGTAAAATCAAAGGATTGAAATGTCATAGACTTTAATTCCTACATGATTTCAAAACATAATAATTTTGTAAGAGATGTATTTGGACGGCGCGCAGGAAGCAAAGACGGGACTTTTGCACTAATGAGAAGAGAGAGTAGAGAGAGATAGAGTATGAGAAGAGAGAGTAGAGAGAGATAGAGTATGAATAGATTTCTACCTAATAGAGGGCATATGGATAGATTCCTTAGCATTTTGATTGTATCAATACTACAATCCAAAAGCATTCCATAGAAAAAATTCATATGGTTCAAAATTCCTACGGTCCAAAGAGGCCCTTAGGATGGACTCCGGGTTTGATTCGTTGCTTTTGGAGGGTTGAAACTGCAAATACATCAGAGGCTTTGACTCCATAGACTTTTTCCGAATCTTCAATCATCCAATGTCTACGATAGTATGGGGGTGCCTACCCACGAGCGGGAAATCCGCACCACATCGGAATGGAGTCCGACCCGGACTGCAACTTGGACTTGTGCGCGCGCGTCAATCTATATTTATGGCTTTGCTTCTTCACCCTGAAACCAGACAGAAGGCACGTCAGAACAGAGCTCATCTCACGTCAACACCGTATGCCGATGGCCGCGTCAGGGCAAGCGTCTCACCTGCCATCGTGCTCCGCCGTGCACCAGCAGTACGATTTCCGCGCCGACGATGTATGCGATGACGACGCGGACCTGCTCCTGCATCAGCATCAACCACCGCTTCTGATGGACGACGCCTTAGACACCGGCGGTCAGGGCGAGAATGCGGATGACCTGTTCCAGCAGCTCATCATGTCCCTGACTAAGGAGCTCTCATTGCTCGAGCTGAAGGAGGAAGGCGTGAGGGTCGAGATCGCCGACCTTCTACTGGAGTTGCGCCCACTGCAGAACCAGTACGACTACGAGTACGAGTTCAAGACCAGGACGCACGGGCGCGCCCTCGTCGTCGGCCACGTCGTCGAGACCGTCGACGAGACCCGCGCCGTCGTCAACATCGACGCCAATCCCCACCTCTTCTGCGTGCCCGTCATCGGCGCCAGTCACCGCGAGCTCCTCAAGCCAGGGGCGAACGTCGCGCTGTGCATGTCGAGCCTCGCGGTGGTCGGCATGCTACCCACGGACTCCGGCTGGACAGTGCCCCTCGTGACGGCCACCGACAGGCCGGGCGTCACCTATGCTGACGTGGCCGGGCTCGAAGAGCAGAAGCAGGAGCTCCTGGAGGTCGTCGAGCTGCCTCTCAAGCACCCGGAACTGTTCGCCAGCGCCGGCGTCGACCCGCCACGGGGCGTGCTCCTGCACGGCCCCCCGGGCACCGGCAAGACCATGCTGGCCAGGGCCGTTGCGCACCACACCTCGGCGGCCTTCATCCGTCTGAGCGGCTCCGAGCTCGTGCACAGGCACCTCGGCGAGGGGCCCAGGATAGTGCGCGAGGTGTTCCAGGCCGCCCGGGACAACGCGCCGGCCATCATCTTCGTCGACGAGGTGGACGCGATCGCGGCGGCACGGACCGACTCCGAAGACGCCTCCGCCGCCGACCGCGAGGTGCACCGGGTGCTGCTGGAGCTTCTCGGCCAGATGGACGGCTTTGACCAGTACTCCAACGTGCTCGTGATTATGGCGACGAACCGCGCTGACGCGCTGGACCCGGCACTGCTTCGGCCGGGGCGGCTTGACCGCAAGGTGGAGTTCCCGCTGCCGGGGAGGACACAGAAGCACCTGCTTTTCAGGGCTTGCACGGCCGGGATGAACCTGGACCCCGACGTTGACCTGGAGGACCTGGAGTGTCGGCACGATGGGATGAGCGCCGCGGACATTGATGCCGTGTGCCGCGAGGCCGGCATACGGACCGTGCGTGACCGCCGCTGCGTGGTGACGCGCGAAGACTTCGAGGAGGGGTACCGCGCCGTCAGCAAGCATATAGACCGAGGCGCCGACAAGTTCTCCTTCTACAGCTGAGACTCAACTTGTTACAGTATATATAGTATCCTGTATTCACGTTTGTTCTTTTCTTCAGCTTGTCAAAAGTCGAATAACATACTGGAATCTCGCGAGACTCGAACTTCCAAAATTTAAACTTTCTTAAATTCCAACTTTTGGTTTTTAAATCTATCCAAAATTCATCTTTTGGATGTCAAAACGTCTTTGAACATCCGGAAAAATTTGAACTTGCATGAATTGCAACCATTCAAACTTTTGTGTTTTTCAAGCATTTGGATATTTTCAACTTTCAGAAAATTTTCAACTTAGATAATTAACAAAATCTTTCTCGGGCCATCTGTTGTTTCTTTTGTCGCTTGCATGTGGACCCTTCTTTCCCGTATTAACTGATGTTGTTTTTTGAAATTTAAAACACACTATATTAAGCAAACATGCCGCCTCATAAAAATCTTCCAGTCCCTGTAGGTACCCTGGTAAGGAAAAGAGTGCGAAAGAAACCTGCTGCTGGAATTTAGAGTATTGTTACATCATCCGATGTTGCAGCTCTCTCCGAAGAAAGTCCTTCTGGGCAGTGGCGGAGCCGGACAATTCTGGGAGCCTGGGCATACGCCATGCATTGATGCATATACGCCATGGTAGCTAGCTTTTGCCCCAGCAAAATCCAGCTAATCACCTTGTGATTCACTAATTTCCAACAGAGGCCGGAAGAGCCTGGGCACCTGCCCAGGGTCGCCGGGAGCTGGCTCCGCCCTTGCTTCAGGGACACGCCTCCTATTACCCTTCACCTGTCATCCGCACTGTTCCTTCCGTAATGGTCTTTTTCCTCTGTCTCGAACACATGTGAGCTAGGGTTTCCAGCCGGCTGCCGCCACCCAGCCTAAGAATTGCCGCTGCTCCATCACCTCACTGATTCCCTCCTCACCTCACCTACTTCTCTCTACCACAGGCGCAAACTCTAGGAATCACGCTTGGTGTGTAATCGCGACACCGTTGCCGCTTTCGATGGGGAGGTACGTGATGGGCCCGCCGCCCCCCATGGCGAGCCTAATGAGGAAGACGGGGACGTGAAGCTCATGACGCCTCCCTGAACAATATTTGTAGGTTTTGAGGCAATATTTGGCTCTGGTCTTGCTTTGTGGTAAGGTGGTTCCTAGGGTGTTACCAATTCGATAAATTTGAAGGAAGAGTGAGAGCGCTTGTGCCTGGCCGGAACCGATGATTCTTGTGCCGAAGTGGATACCCGCTCGAGAGGTATGTGTTACATTCTCATTATCTTATTTCTTTTTGGATATGTCGACCTGAAATTGGTCTCATGGAGTTGCTAATAAGTAGTATAATCATAGGTGGATTTGCTAGAGTTTTTTTTTGTTTTGGTTGGCGGGATGATTTATTTTGTATATGGAGAAAATGGATATGCTGTTGACATGGTTTTCTTTGGTGACGTGGATTTGTCGACAACCCTGATGCTCTGGACATTGGAAATTTTGCTCTACGGCTATTCTTTCCGGAGGGATGAGACATCAGTTTTCAGGTCTTCAAGTATTATCCCGAAGGCATATGTCATTGTGGCTCTTGATGTCACAATTGTGACCAAGGGGTGGGTTGGTTGGTGCCTGAGGTAGGAAGGGGAGTGGTTTGTCTTCTATCTTTGCACTGGTTTTTTCATGTACCTCTGTTGTTGTGTAATCTCCTACTATTTAGAACTAAGAGTGTCATTCAGACAAAAATGTTTGACAAGGTAAGCATGTTGCCCGCGGTAGTGACGCAAGCAAGAAGACCATTGTATCCACCATGTTGTCCATGTTGTGTCAAAATGAGATACAGGCGGCCAAACGGAGCTCGCATATCCATATAGTTATCAAAGTGAGAGTGCTTAAAGAAGTGAATCTAGCTGTTTGTCATGTGCCTTGAACTTTTCCAAGAGTTTTTATCGGGCACTCGACAAAAGATAATGTGTGGCTACAAAATAACACTCGGAAAAGAGGCATCACTCACCAAACATGTAGAGTCAGACGGCAAAGCGATAATGCTCGTCAATGACTCTCCCTTTATTGTGAGCCCGATGACCCTAGAAATATGGGTTGACATCGCACCGTGCATGTTTTCGAGTGTACCACAAACAACTTAAAATGATTTTCCTGCCATTTTATTTTGCTACTATGCTATTTCCAGCATGTAAAAAAATGTTAACCGAGCACCCCACATAAACCATTCTGCAAACTTTTTTTCCCCTTTTTCTTTTATCTTCTTTCTTCTATTTTATTTTTCAGCCCTATCTCTCTCCGTGTTTCCCATCACTTTCCTATTCATGCCATCTTCATCAATCGTTAATCTATATAAAACCGCTCCCTCGGATATGGTGTTGCATCAATAGGTGTTTCTTCGCTTTCGTAGAAGCAACACAATGTAGAGTATAGTGGTGAAATATAAGCCATTGTCAAAATGCTGATAATAAACTACTCACTCCGTCTCAAATTAATTGTCACATAGATGAATAAAAAGTTGATGTATCTAACACTAAATTATATCTAGTTACATCCATTTTTATCCATCTTTGTGACAGTTAATTTAAGACGAAGGGAGTAGATAGTCACATCCTACACAAAGCCCCAGAGATACCATGGCTCGATGGTCGGATCACAACACGACATGAAAACCTGGAGACAATACCATGATATGCTTTTTCTAACAACCTTTGTTTCACATTATAAGCCGTTTTGATATGTAACAGAGAGTACAATAAAAGGAGTTGAATGTGATGAACACTGAAAAAAAATCCATGGAGGGCTAGAGACAAATCTCTAATTCTCACGACATCAACTTGTCTATTTACTGCACTAAAAATAACTAAAACTAAAATTATAATCCAGATTACAACTCACACACGGTAACACACCTTGACAGAAATTTAAACGGACTTACTATGAAAACTATCTAGGACGACTTAGATAACCGCAATCAGGATTAACATCTTTGACGTGCTCCAAGTTCGCTTGAAAAAGAAGTATAGCATCTTCCGTCCGCCATGGTCTGATCTTCTATAGGACGTCGTGATTCATGACTGTCAAATCACATCTGATTGTGAAGCACTCTTCTTGTAGTTTCGACTTCTTTATTACTCCCTCCGTTCCACAATATAAGATGTTTTAGACTTTCTTCACATTCACGTACAAACACATGTATCTAGACATATTTTTGTGTATATATGCACTCACTTTAGTGTGTATCTAGACAACATATAAAATAGCTAAAACATCTTATATTATGGAACGGAGGGAGTGAATCATAAAAGCCCCAGCCATCCACTGCCTGAAAGGTATAGGTGCCGCTTGGAAGCCCTAGAATCTCTGTGTAGTTTGCCATCCTTGACCCGCAAACTTAAGGTGCCGCACCATCACAGAAACTCAAGAAGGTCGCCACGTCAGGGTAGAACCTGATTTGCCAATGGAGGGGCCCTATATAGCAAACGAGACCGGTCGTGATTTTTTTTAACCGTACATCTCACTTTGTGCACAGATGCTTCGCTGCGGTGCATGGCATTCAACATTGAAAAGATTCCTTTTTTTGTTTGAACGGGGAAAGACCCTGAAGCGCATGGAAATTACATTAATAATGAGGGTGTATACATATTTACAAAGAGGAGTCTAAGAAAATACAAAATTACAAGCCAGTCATCAAACTTTGTATCCAAGACAAGACAAGAGAAGTGAAAATATGATCACGTCCATCTTAATCAACGGCAAACACGACCTCTAGATTCGTGTACCAGGGACGCCATTAGTGACCATGCCACTTGGGGTGAAATCTCCTACATCGTAGTCGAAAAATATCCTAAACCCTAATCGCTTTCTCCCTCGCTTCCACCTGATCCACCACACGAATCAATGCTAGAAGAACCACTTACCTCCATCTCCAGCGGCCAGTGTTGTTCCCACGCCACCTCATAACCCTCCTGGAATCTCCTTTTCGTCGATATGTCGCCACCTCAGCCATTCCTCTAAGCCCATCTTCTTCTCTAGTGCTAGCGACCTACACCCCCGCACCCCTAAGATGATGGCAATTACACCCACTAAGTTTCGGGCTCGCTCACCGCTCAGTGTCGCCTTCTCCAACTTTGAGAAGGAGGGGGCTAAGGTAGGTCACTTCCCGTCAACCACGCGCTTTGAGACGTGCGAAGACCAGTGAGGCCTACGCTCGTTCCCATGTGTCAAGGAGGGATCCTACCATCTACTACTCCTTACCCTGCTTGAATCTCGATACTACATCAAACAATTTTATGAGTTGACTTAAATGTAAGAAAATCTAGAAGTCTTGGATTTAGCAAAACTGAGTATAATATCTTGCTAACACATGATCTTTTCTTGGACAGATATTTATAGAAGGGCCAGTTGATTTTAAACAATGCTACTACTCGCCCGTTTAATTAACGCATAATGTATCAATCAATAATAAAACTAAATTATCCGCATCGGCAGAAAAAATTAAGGTACAGAATTAAACATACCGGCTGCAGCACAATAATAACGCTATTTAGCGAACTCGGTATAACCAAATTTTTACAACCAAATTAATGGCCTGCCGTACTTGGAGAATGGCTAGATCTGGTTATATCTTGTGCACGACGGCCTCTTTGAGGACTGTCAAATCACACCTGAGCGTGAAGCAGTCAGCTTCTTGCAGCATAGACTTCTGTACGAACTTGAGGACACCCCAAGTACTATGAACACCACCCGCCTCGAAGGTCCGCGCGATGCTCACAGGTTTCAAATCTTTGTATACTTTACCATCTTTCCCTAGCAGACTCAAAGTGAATTTCGTCTTCACGGCCATTGCTCCTGCCGCTCCGACGAGGTGCAAGAAGGCCGACGCGTAGCCAGGTTCCTGCCCGTCACCGTCCGGGTAGAACCTGATGTTCCAGTTGTTGCCACCAACGCTGAACGTCGTTGAGCTGACGAACTTGCCGACGCCCATACCGTCCAGCAGCGAGTAGTTCTCCACAATAAAATTGTGCGCCGCAGTGGCTGTCGGCGTCGCGCATCTCGACGACGTGACGGCCGGCACGGGCGGCTTTCCGAAGCAAGACTTGATGTTTCCCATGGCAAAAGCAGACGGATGAAAAAAAGGCAAGACGTTGTAACTTGTACGGGTGGGCGAGCGTTAGTATATCTTGATACTAGATAGATTAATCTGTTTATGTACGAACAGGTGAGATTGAGGAATCTTGGACTGTTGGGTTGGACCAGAAGTGAAAAAAACTCTTTGGCGTACGAATCGTAAACAACCAAAACTGAAGACCGCAAAGAGTCCTTGTATATATACTGTTGTCATGCATATGGGTTTTGTGCATGGGAAATTAAGGCGACTGACGCGGCACAGTGGCCTCTTGCATCTGTCTAACCAGGTTTACTCTTTCACGGGTAACTGTGGCTACGATCGAAATGGACCACGCGTAACCACTAGGTCCCACCTGCCAAATGTGCGTTTGTTAACTCCCGTATCCTCCTACTTCCCGCGACCAGTGCTGGTCGGAAAATCGACCTGACGCACGGGTGACCGTGAACTAGCCTTGCCCCTGTCTAACACGATTGGAAGAAGTTGGGTAACACGTACTTTAGTGAATCGAAGCCTACATAATCCAGTTTAGCAGTCCATACGTTTGCAACCGCTTATACATGAACTTGAACTTATTAGCGAGGACCAAACTGGTTTTATCAAAGGCCGTTCGGTTTCGGAAAACTTCATTTACGCGGCGGATATTGTTCTGTCTTGCCACAAAAGGAAGGCTCTTGCGGTAGTCCTTAAATTAGATTTCCAGAAGGCCTTCGATTCTATTAGTTGGGACGCCCTTGATCGCATTCTCTTAGCTTTTGGTTTCCCTACTTCCTTCTGCTTGTGGATCAGAAACTTAAATTCCTCGAGCCTTTCTGCAGTTTTACTAAATGGCACTCCGGGTAGTTGGATTCAGTGTCGTCGAGGGCTTAGGCAACACGACCCCCTGTCCCCTTATCTCTTTAATTTTGTCGCCGACATTCTACGCTTATTGATCCACAAGGCATCCGAAGATGGGCTGCTACTTCATCTCTTGTCGATCACTTGCCTTGTCCCGTACTTCAGTACGCCGACGACACAATTATCATTCTAAAAGCTACTCCCGACTCTATCGTTAACCTAAAACAAGTTCTAAATGCTTTCTCCGAATGCTCGGGCCTTCAGATTAACTTCCGCAAGAGCACTTTCGCCTCTATTCATGTTTCACCGATCCTGGCCTCATCCTTGGCTAATGCCTTCGGGTGCCATGTTGCATCTTTCCCTCAAACCTACCTTGGACTTCCCCTGTCCACCCACAAACTACGGTTGAACGCTTTCACCACATACCTTGAAAAGTTCGGTCGACGGCTACCAGGGTGGATTGGCAAAATGTTACCTATCAGTGCAAGGGCTATCCTTGTAAAGGCTTCCCTTCGATCTATGGCCTCACACCTACTATCCTCCTTGCTTGTGCCTATGGGTACAATCAAGGAATTCGACAAGATCTGCCGTGCCTTCTTTTAGGCAGGCGACGACCACGTTAACGGTGGTCAATGTAAGGTCGCTTGGGACGATGTGTGTGCCCCTATTTCAAAAGGGGGGTTGGGGTTTCGTTGCCTAAAAACACATAACGCCACTCTTCTCATGAAATTCCTAACCAAACTCTCCTCCTCTTCTCTTCCTTGGGAAATTTGGTTCCGTTCTTCCTATGGCTGGTCGGACACTAAAAGCCTAGGTGAATCTACTCGCTACGATTCCATCATCTGGAAAGACCTTCTTTGTTGCCTCTCTAAATTCCGGGCTAACACGACTGTTTCAATAGGCTCTGGCAGGTATACCTCCTTTTGGCTAGATACTTGGTTCCAGAATCAGTCTCTAGCCTCTCGTTTCCCTGCCCGGTACTCTCATTCGACTAAACCACACTCCTCAGTTGCTTTTGTACTATCATCCTCCTCTTTAGCTCTAGCTCTTCAACCACGTCTATCTCATGCCGCCACCGACGAGCTCGCCTTGTTGTTGCCTCTTTTAGCAACTGTTAGCCTTGACTTGAGCGCTCCAGACGTTAGAGTTTCGAAACTTGACAGCAAGACTCTAACCACTAAATCAGCATATTCGGCAGCTTTTGAACATTTGCAGGATGTCCACTTTGCAACACCGACTTGAAAGAATTACGCGATAAACCGCTGCCGCTTGTTTCTTTGGCTGGCGGATCGAGGAAGGCTTTTCACGAATCTGCGACGCTTTCGGAGAGGGATGACAGACTCTGCTGCTTGTCCTTTCTGCTCTGTTGATGAATCTACTCACCACCTTCTAATTCACTGTCCTTCTATTCAATTATTCTGGTCTTCGGTACCTGCCATCCACTCCGATGTGATTTCGTGTACTAGGGTGCGGGATCTTTGGGAGGGGACCCCTACATGCAAGGTCAGATCATCTGTTATCATCTGTGCGCTTTGGAACATTTGGAAACGGCGCAATGCAAAAGTATTCAGACAGGAAGTGGAACCCTTGAAGCTCGTCTTTCGCAAATGTGCCGAAGACTTGCTACTTTGGACTCAACGGTGTCTTAATCCGGCTCACAAGCTGCTTCTCCAAGATTGGATGGTCTCTTTCGCCCACCTTGTTGTAAATGATTAGACTTAGCTTTTACCTCCTTCACCCTCTAAACATGTACACAGTTAACTTCACTTTCTTTTTCTTCTTTACTAGATTTTGGTTTTTGGCTATTTAACTTTCTATTTGTAAACATCACCCTGTTGGCTTTGGGTTTTATATAAAATGTGTTCAGGCCGGCTTTTGCCCGTCGTAGATCGCTCAAAAAAAAAAAGATGAGAACATACCAACCTTTAAACGTTGTATGTTCTATTTGGCAGTCCGTGTGTTAGGAGTGGCTCCAAGCTAGGGTGAATAATTGAAGGGACAGTGATGGGCGTCCCCCCTCCCCCCCCCCCCCTCCCGGATCAAAAAATTTCATCCCCCGGGTCCCTGTGCTGACACGTGTCCCTTTTTCTGCCCTAAATTCCACTTTTGCTCCGGTAGCAAAAATAATCCCCGCTTTTGATCCCATGTAGAAAAAAAATGGTTCGTCTCAGAAACAAAAAAAAAAGACGGATCTCGCCGGAGACCTGTAGCAAATAATATTGCTACAGTAGCAAAAGTTGATTTTCGCCGGAGAAATGACTGGGACACTTTTGCTCGCCGGAAAAATCCATAGCAAAAAATTATACTGATGTAGCAATAACATAACCTTATTATAGCAAAAAAAATCTATTGTAGCAAAAAATCCGATCCGCCGGAGATGTCGCTGGAGTTGTGGTAGCAAAAAAATTGTGTAAAAATAGCAAAAAAAAAAAGGTAAAGTAGCAAAACTTTCGCTGCCGCTGAGCACTCTCGCCGGCCTTCAAAAAAGCCTCACAGCAGGCCATGGGAGCACTGCCGTGCTCGCAGGGAGCACCCAGCTCGGGTCGTCACTGAGCAGGTGGACGCTCGGGGGGTGGCGCACCCTACTGCCATGGCGACGAGGAGCTCGAGAGCTTGCGGCCATGGCGAGGAGCGGCGGCGGCGCGTCCTCCTAGAGAGCGGCGGCGACGTCCATGGCGGTTCGCGCAGGGGAACGGTCCTCCGGCGGCGGCTGGCAGAAGGGGAGCGCGGCGGCGCCGTTCCATGGCCGGGCCCCTGGCGGGCGGCGCGCAGGGGGGAGGTCCCCTCCGGCGGCGGCGGCTTCGTCCTGCTCCTCAAGCTCGTCACGGGATGAAGACGAACGGGGACACGGCGGCGCCAGCCTCGCGGATCTGCGGGATATACAAGGGACGGGAGAAGAAACGAACGTGGGGAAGGCAGTTGACTAAAGAAAAGGGATAAGGTGGAGCTGCAAGCGGTCGATGCGGGGGGATTCCGTTCGTTTCCAACCGCACGCACTGTACGCGTGGCAGGCGGTCGATGGGGGGGGACGCGAACGCGCGATCCCCCGCCTGATCCCAAGCATTTTCCTAATTGAAGAGCATGTGCTTATTCATGAATACCCACTATACGAGAGCGCCCCTTTGCCGTGTCGAGAACACACGGCAAAGGCCTGGAAGCACACGACATCCAGATGCACGACAACTGGATCTTTGCCACAGGTAGTTTTGTCGCACGACAAAGTAATGGTAATGTATTAGTTTCCGGAATCATTCCTCTGCCGACTTGCGCAGATGCTGAAGAAGCCGAAGCGCGCACTTGCCTGCCTTGAAGGGCTCAAAAATATGTAGGTACCAAACACCAGGAACCTCTCTAAGTAGTGCTTCGTTGCCTCTGAGATGAAGTAGTCAGTCTAACAACTACCGGATGTTTTGTTTTACTTTTCTTGTAGAGGTAGCAACTCTGCTGCTCATGCACTTGCCAACCTGGGTCATTGTAATGGGTTATTTGGAACCTGGAGGTTTGATGTTCCAGGTCCTGTTGTGTCTAGAACTATGATTCCTACTGATAGCTCAAATGGCCCCTCATCTCCTAAAAGAATCTGAATTGATAATTATACTACAACAGGCTGAGAGTTGATACAAATAGCTAGCATGGTGTCCTGCAGGAAAATAAACGAAAAATAATAACTATAAATTGTTCAGGCAGACGCAGCAAAGCAAGTCGTTTCCTTCTAGTCATTGTCTAACATACATAGTTCGTACACTGAATTATTGTGGTTAAATGAATACGGCTAAAATCCAACATGCGATACGGCTAAAATCTCACACTGTAGGCGCGCCGGACATCTCTTTTAATATATCCTCCATGAGCAATGGGCAAGTAGCCACAAGCTGCTTGAATCCATCGGTTGCCATGACAGCTCGTAGCATGTTTCGTGAACTCATGAACTCGATGCAAGCTTCCTTAAGATCCTTGCAGTTTTGTTGCTCTGCCAAAAGCAATGTGGCCGCAACCGTCTCCACGGCAATTCCTTCATAAAGCCTGTCTTCGCACATGACCCTTAACATATCCACTCCGTATCTATCCGCGGCAACTAGCAGGTGCTGCAGCCTATCAGTTTTGGCCTCCTCGTCGTCCTCCTCGTCGTCCTCGTCATCTAGCATAGAATCGGTGTATATAAAGTGCAGAAGCGCCTCAAAGGTGTGGGGCTCCATGTCGTCGACCTTGATGATAGACACCGATTCTTTCATGGGACCAAAGAGCTGTGCCTTGAAAACCGGAGAGCGTGCAGCCAGCACGCATCGATGGGCATTGAAGTGCTGTTCCTGCACGCTGAACTTGACGTCTGCGCCTTGTCCGTCCTTGAGCATGTGCTCGAGACTCTCTGGCAGGGTCGGCTGCGTGACCACGATGGGCCTCCGCTTACGCACCGTGCGAGGTTCATGTATGACGGAGAGAAGGCATCTTATGGTGAAGCAGCCGTTATTGCTGTCCAGCAGAGGTCTAAGCTTGGACTTGGACACGAATCTGTGTTGCCCATAAGCTTCGCCTGGTGAAGAAAAAGTGTTCTCCAGAAGTTGGTAGTTGGTTACTTGTACATCACCTTCCAATTTCTCCAAGACGTTTAACGAGAAGAGTGCCCTCACTTGGTTTGCTGGGCCGAGGTAGCGCAAGAAGCAGGCGACATGATCGCTGGATTTGTCTTTCTCACTGCCGTCAGGAAAGAACGCAATCCGCCAGTCGTAACCGCCCACCCTGAACACGCTGGAGCCGATGTACTCGCCGACGCCGAGGCCCTGGAGCAGAGGGCAGTCACGCACCTCGAAATTGTGGGCAGCAGTGTCCATGTCCGTGGAGCATGTCGACGACGTCTCGGAATTGATCTGGCCGGCGAGAAGTGCGCTGTTGCCCATGGCAAAAGTATAGGAGAGGTCACCACTTGCGTTGTTGCCCATGGCAAAAATATAGGGACTGTATACTATATGAACTCTCTAATTCGCTCCGTGATGAAAAGAAACCGGGAACTATGAAGCTGCCGAGTAGGATTACGAGAACTACCGGAATCAGGTCTTTCTCGAGACTCTTTTAATCAGAAACTTGGCAGAATCAATTAAAAAAACTCGGAAAATAGAAATAGGTAATCAATTATGTCGGGGCTAAATAAGCAAGCAGCCCAACCGCCGCGGCCTCAAGAAGAAAAGACTCAACCGCACGTGTGCACCGCCGTGTCGTACGCTCAAAACACAAAATCACAAAACGGCCGCACGGATGATGTTCGGATCTCGAGCTGTAAAGGTTCCGTTCTTGTCATATGACTGATCCTCTCAAGTCCGACTCGCCGCATGTTAATACTTTTGTATTTTACCCCTGAGAAATTTTGAAATCAACGTTTGATTCCTTTTCTTTTCTAATTGAACAAAAAATAAACTTGATAGATTATTCAATCCGACGTCCGCCGAAGAGGGTCCATTGGGCGTCGCCGATTTGGTGGATCGTGAAGTCAAGGCGGAGGGATAAGAATGGGTGTCGCTATGATCTGTCCTCGTCGGCCATATCGCTAATTTTTTTAATAATACATTTTTTTTCATAATTTTCAGAAATAATACATATTTTTGGAAATTTTCAGAAATAATATGGGCTCTGTTTCGGCCAACCTGATAGGTGTCTGTTGGCATACGCCAAGCTGATAGGTAGTAAAGAACTTCCACGCCTTTAGATGGCTAAGATGGGGCTCCTCGCTGAGATGCTTGTGGTAGATCGTCCGGAGGACGAGGCCATAGCAGCCAACGAGGAGCGTTCGAACGACGTAGTGAAGCATGCCGGTCCATGTTCATTGTTCTGTTGTCTTAGACTGTTAAATACTATTCCTGCTATTTTTTTTATCAATGTACTGGTTTCTTTTTCTAAATGGTGTTATTTTGTTTGTACAATTTTCACAAATCTTCTAAAACATAACATGATTAAAGTATTTTTGTTTAAGTAACATTTTCGAGAAGGTTTGCTTAAGATATTTTTAGACATAAGTGCCTTGATGGTTTAGAAACATGTTAACAAAAATAAAGTAACATGCATTTCATGTGTGCGCACAATACATTAAGAAGAAGTGTTTGTTTTTCTTTACGATACGACAAAGTTAAAATATGTAGAAGAGTAATGCTTAACACAAGGAAATAAACAGGGCTACAAATTACGCCTAACACTCTTGAAATTGTAAAATAAATAACACCTAAAATACAATAAACCTAATGATTAGACCCACATATGACTTAGTGATGATTGCAATGTATGGACATTTAGGCGGTAAAGTTGGGAACAAACACTCGGCAAATATGGGGGACAATTGTCCCGTCGGATGAAGTGGATGGGTCGTTGGCTTTGTAGAGAACCCCTAGTCTCGCGACTCTCGAAAAAGATTAAAACAAACATAATATTTTAATTTTCTCCTGCCCCTTTTATTTTTATGGTTTTGTCCTTTTTTCTTTTTGATTGTTTATTTATTATTATTTTCTTGCTGTTTTGTTTTTGTTTAATTTATTATTGGTTTTTTGTTAACAGAATAATTTACAATTTAGTATACGTCAATCTTTTTTTATATGAGGCGGGTGTAAATAATATGACCCAAAATGGCACTTCAATATGTTTTACACATAGAATCATATTAAATGACTAACATCCAAATATATTAATAGCTTCATGGGTACTTTCAGAAGTTGAAATGAATCCGCCTTGATTTTCTAGAACATAATTTAAATTTAAACTACAAGTATGTAGTAGTTTGTGTTGGATATATGCTCAAAAGAAAATAATATTAGTACATCGGTGTCATAATTATGATTCATGTTATTATGCTATAACTGACGCGGCTCCTCAATATGACATTCTGAGGAAAACTCACGCTCACCTGTCGTGTCATGAACAAAAAATTAAATCCTAATCTTCCCTTTTCAAACCAATTAATTGGATGCTTGATGGTTGTGTTTTCTTGGTCATGAATATTGGTTATGTCATTATTAATAAATAACATATTGTTGGAAGGGAACAATATGGCTGGGTATATCTGAAGGGAATATGTACGAGAGTCAATAATAAAGTGTTTATTATCTTATTCCATGTTTATGATAAATTTTTATTTCTCATGCTAAATTGTATTAACCAGAAACGTTGATACATGTGTGCCTAATAAACAAACAAGAGTTCTCAAGAACTCTTCTCGTTCAACTAGCTCGTTGATTAATTGATAATCAAGGTTTCCTGATCATGAATATTGGATGTTGTTAATAATGGGGTCATGTCATTGGGAGAATGATGTGACGAACACATTCCCAAATGAAGTATATCAATGCGATTAAATCATTAAGTTTACATTGTTATATTCATACAAAGTAACACTAATCCTTAAATCATGAGATCATGTCAATGACTAACACCGGAGGAGTGCTTTATGACATCAAACGTCACACCGTAACAGGGTGACTATAAAGGTGGCGTTGGGTACTCCGAAAGTATTAGTTGAGGCTCATGGATCAAGAGTGGGATTTTTTCATCCAAATGAATAAGAGATATACTATGGGCCCTCTCGGTGATATCACATTGACACCTCTTGGAAGCACGTGACTAGGTCACAAGGATCTCATATCACGGAACGAGTAAAATAATATTTGTCGGTAAGGAGATCAAATAAGGTATGGTTGATACCAATGATCGGATGTTCTATAGCGACGCTCGCCGTAATTGCGCACTATTTGAAACTTTCAAATAAATAGAATGAAACAGAAAATAGTGTACTTCTTGCACCTAGCACAAACTCTTGTATCCAACTGCGATTCGAGTTCCACATCTACCATTCTTCGCCGCCCTGGGTATGCATGTGTCCAGCTGTTCACCATGCTCAATCTAGAATTTAGGATGTACCACTTGCATGTTGCATCACAAATACTACAATTGGAACTCACCAGGATAAGGAAGCAAGATGGGCATGATTTTTGTTTTTTCAACGAAGGGAGTTTTTATAACTTAATAGTTTTAACCGTTACACCCGGCCTAATAAGTCTACCTACGATCCACACTGTTCAGCCAATTGCCAAAAATATCCACAATACTTATGAGTGGGTATAAGGTTGAACCTATTTGGATGATAGACCATATAGACCTAGCAAATGTTCACTAAAATAATAAGTGTTTAATTGTCTCATCTTTTTCACAGAAGACACATATTTTACTTCCATGCAAATTGCGACTCGCAAGGTTATCTTAGTTAGAATTACTCCTCGACTAAGATACCGATACGTCATAAACGTATCCTTAATTTCTGATGTTCCATGTTGTTTTCTTATTGTTTCCCACATGTTAGCTATACACTTTATGTCATTTTATTTATTTTCTGTACTAACTTATTGACAAGATGCCATAGAGCCAGTCCCATGTTTTCTGCTGTTTTTAGTTTAAGAAAAGATGTTCTGAAAATATTCTCGGAATTGGAAAATTCAAAGCCCGGAAGTCTCAGAATTCCCGAAGGTTCCACGGAGCCCCAAAGAGACCCGGAGAGGGGCCATAGGGGGCCCACACCACAGGGAAACGCGCCCCTTGGCCGCGCCATGGGGTGGTGTGGGGCCCCCAGGCCTCCATCGACTTTGCCCTTTCACCTATTTATTCCCCCCGAGACGAAAGCCTAGAAATATACCACTACATGCCGAGAAACACCCGGGGCCGCCGTCATCGTCATCCCGAGACAGAGAGAGTTCTGGAGCTCTCCCTGGCACCCTGCCGGGAGAGGAATTCATCACCGGAGGGGTCTACACCACCATGCCCTCCTCTGAAGTGATGCGTTAGTAGTTCATCCCTGGACTATGGGTCCATAGCAGTAGCTAGATGGTTGTTCTCTCCACTTTCTACCTCATGTTTAGATCTCGTGAGCTGACTCACATGATCGAGATCATCTTTATGTAATGCTATTTTTATTATCAATCTATCATGTTATCTTCATGCATATGTTATTTATGATCTTGCATGCTCTCCGTTATTAGTAGATGCTCTGGCCAAGTAGATGCTAGTAACTCAAAGAGGGAGTATTTATGCTCAATAGTGGGTTCATGCCTCCTTTGAGTCAATGCTCGAGTGACAGAAACATGACTGATGGAGGATGTGCTACTGCCATTAGGGAGAAAACAACAATGCTTTGTCTAAGGATGATTTTATTGTTTACATTACACAATTTGCTTAATGCAATTATCTGTTGCTTGCAACTTAATACCCAACATTTGTTCGGATGATATTCGGAGGGTGGATTTTTAGTCATAGATGCAGTTGGATGACGGTCTATGTATTTTTGTTGTAATGCCTTCATGAATCACATAGTAATCTTTATGTCTTTCATATGCACTACGATGCAGCCTTCATTTCTGTCAATTGCCCAGCTGTAATTTGTTCACCACACATGTTATTTACCTTTCACCTTTCACGGAGAGACACCACTAGTGAACTGTGGACCCCCGGTCTATTTTCCTCATTCTGATAAAACACCTACAACTTTCATACTGTTCCTACTGTTTTCCACACCATACGTTTAACCTCTTTGTGTTCAGCAAAACCGGTGAGATTGACAACCTCACTGCTTCGTTGGGGCAAATTGATTTGATTGTGTTCTGTAGGTTCCACGTTGCTGCTGAACCGGTAGTACGCCCTGCCACCTCAGCTGCATCAACCTTCAAAGATTGCTTCTCCTCCTACTGTTCGATTTAACCTTGGTTTCTTTTCTGAGGTAAAATTTGCCAGTTCACTCTTCACAACCTTTCTGTTCGGGTGTACCAACGAGGGCATCAACTACACGCCATCAATAAGTTTTCTGGCGCCATTGCCGGGGAGGAAGAGAATTTCTGCAAGGGGAGTCTCTCACTTCCAATCTCTTTACTTTTGTTTTTAGTTTTGATTATTTTGATTATTTTATTTTATTTGGTCTTGTTTGCTTCTCTTTATAAAAAACACACAAAAAAATAGTACTTACTCTAGCTGTAGTTATAATCCTATTTTTAGTCTTGCTAAAACGAATACTCCTCTCCCTATTACCATGTCATATGACGAAATAATCTTCATTTTCAAACAAGGGACTGACGAGAGTTTTAAGGAAGCTTGGTCTAGAGTTTTTTTATTCCTATTGCAAAATTGAACCTAAAATAAATCTAAGCTTGTTTCTTCGTAGCTTTTACTTTGTTCTTGTTCTTTTTTATAGATATGCTTTGGATACCGTGGTAGGAGGAGATTTCTTCAATTGCGATGGAGAGAAATCTTTTAATGCTATAAAACATTAATTGCAACCTACAGTTTTACTCAGTAGTTCTGATAAATCCTTCGCAAGTATTTATGCTAGATTGAATACTCTTGAGTCACATATTGCTTATTTAAAAGAAGGTTATGGCCAAATTCGTGAACACTTGATGATGTCCCAATAAACTCTGAAGCCTCAAATATGATTCCTTTGGTGAAGGTTGTTATAAATGGTGAAATGTTTCATGCTCGTTGTGATATTATGTCTGAATTTTATCTTATGTCAAAAGATATTTATGAATCTTTGACCCTTTGGGGACTTGTTGAGGGAGGAGAAGAAATTCCTCTCATTAATAACACCACTATATTTCCCATTGGGATAGCTGAGGTAGTGTTTACAAAACTCCTATAAAAAATGGTCTCCACTGATTCTATTTTTTCTTTGACTCAAGGGGTTGTATAATTCTGTAGCAACTCCTTTGTATCTTTCTTTTCATGTTTTATTAGTTCCAAGTAAAGTTTCTGACGAGAGTTGGAGTTGATTTCGGATTTCTGCGCAGGAAACATACTTCTGCTATGCACCGTAAAAAATCGTCTAATCCACAGAAAAATCGAAATGGCCTGAAATTTCTCTCGCTTATTATTAGGCTAATTACGCAACTTTTTTTCTCTTTAAGTTTTACGATCCGAGGAACTTAATAGCCTCAAAAAAATTCGTCTTTACAGATTGTTCTGGTTTTGACAGATTCTCCCATTTTTCTTACATTATCTCTTTTGCGATGTCAATTGGATTTAGTTGCTTCAAGAAACATCAGTGTCTGTAGCTAATGTTTAAAATTATCAATAGCACTTGTGCCATACAGAACCAATGGATTTTTAATTGTTTCACTAACCCTGTAATACGAATTACTATTTGAGTGTGGTGTGAAGGAAAATTTCATGGGTCAAGAGAAGAGGGTGATATATGTGATCAACAAGAGTGCAAGGTCTAAGCTTGGGGATGCCCCCGTGGTTCATCCAAGCATATTTTTAGAAGACACAATCATCTAAGCTTGAGGACTCCCAAAGCATCCCCTTCTTCATCAACCATCTATCAGGTCACTTCTAGTGAAACTATATTTTTATTCGGTCACATCATATGAAATTTACTTGGAGCATCTGTTTTTTGTTTATTTTCCTTGTTTTATTTTTTTCCTTGCTGCAATAATATCATTGGAACCTAGCATCCTTGTTTGGGAGAGAGACACGCTCCGCTTTTTCTTTTGAATACCTGCTATGCTAGTATTCTTAGTTTTTCTTCTAGTTACTGCAAAATTCTTGTTTTAATTGCATCTTTTTTTCATAGCTGTTAGTTTTAGTAGTGTTATGTGAGTGCTCTCATGTTTGCTTTCTGTAGCATGTAGAGAGTTTATGATAAAGCATGTCTTGTATGGTGCTTTATGGGTAAAGAAACTACTGCTTGAAGTAGAATTTTTAACGATGCAAGTAGAAGCTTGTATATACTGTGGCTAGACTTTTTCATATCATGCTAGATGTATTTTAGTTCTAAACCCTTGTGGTTATTGAGTAGCACGATTAGAATCAAATAGATGAGAGTGTTTAATGTGCCATTAAAACAATCATGAGTTGTTCTTGTCATATTGATGCATAAATTTGTGGTATTCTCCTTTGAATGTTTTATTTGTTTGACTTGGCGCATGCTCACGCCATGTTTATGACTACGAACCAGTCACTAATAGCCTCCATGATAATTTAGTTTTTAACTTTTGGTACCACTTATGCTTTGATTAATGATGTTTATGTCGCAATACATGATAATGGCTCTTATGCTCTCTTGATTTGTCGCTCCCAGTCTTTTGCTAGCCTCCAATTGTACTGAGTATGAGCTCTACTTGTGCAATCCTACTCCCAAAAACAAAAATTTTCCCATTGTGTCCACCATACCTACCTACATGTGGTATTTAACTGCCACTCCAAGTAAATTTCTCATGTGTTACCTTTAAAACCTTCAAAATTACTCCAGCTTTGTGTTCCTGTTTTTGCTCATGAGGACGTAAATAGAGAATCTTTATCTCACTTGTTGATCACACCCTGGACTAGTGGCTTCATCCTCCCATCCAATTAATAGAAGAGCTGGCAGCAGGGTGCCCAGCTCCAAACTAATAACACAAATTCTCTTCACTATTTTTGCCCCTGATTTATCAGTCAAACCATAATTGTGCAAACAAAAGAGAAACATGGATGTCCTTCTACACTAGTTGCGTCCTTCAAATGGAAGACGCTCTTGTGAAGTCTAGTTGGCTTGTGACGTACTGTATCGTTTGTTTACCATTCGTTGACATTATCATACACCTCTCTAAATATAGACACTCCTCCATGGTATGTGATTGTTTGCAGGCACCCGAGGATTCGGTTAGCCATGGTTTGTGTAAGATGGATAGGAGGAGTGTCAAGCTTTTTATACCTCTATTTAATAAAATAAAAGCTCTAACACATGAGTGATCCATGCTTTACTCCGCGAAGGGCCTTTCTTTTACTTTTATGTTGAGTCTCCATCTTCTAACTTTATGCAAGGTTGAGAGAGCATAGTTGCCATTCTGAGTTTTATGTGTATTTTTCTCAAAAACATCATTAATTGATTCATGACGTGTTATTGCTTGTTCTCTAATTATTTGTTCTAGTCTTCCTCATGAACTTTGAAGGTGTCCTAGCATTTATGTTTTACCCCACTCTTAAGGACTAGCAAAATATCACTTTTCCATGTTTTCTCTATACTTGAAACAAACGTATAACTTTCGATGCATTGTTATTCATGATACTTTATTTGTGTTACTTCTCATGATGCAAGGTGATTGCTATGCTTTATTATTAAAGTTTTATTTATCATGCTTTTGTTAAAGTTCTATGATCTTAGCTTATATATGATTTTACATTATCGATGATCAAGTTTATGTTGGTAGCATGTCACCTCAGAAATTATGTGTTTTTATCTTTTACCTACTCGAGGATGAGTAGGAACTAGGCTTGGGGATGTTGATACGTCAAAAATGTATCCTTAATTTCTGATGTTGCATGTTGTTTTATTATTGTTTCCCGCATGTTTGTTATACACTTTATGTCATTTTTATCGATTTTCCGGACTAACTTATTGACAAGATGCCACAAACCCAGTTGCCTGTTTTCTGTTGTTTTTAGTTTCAGAAAAGTTGTTTTGGAAGTATTCTCGGAATTGCAAAATTCGAAGTGCGGAAATTTTAGAGTTCCCGAAGGTTCCATGGAGTCCTGAAGAGACCCGGAGAGGAGCCACAGGGGGCCCACACCATAGGCGGCGTGCCACTGGCCTCGCCATGGGGTGGTGTGGGGCACCCAGTCCTCCACCGCCTTTGCCCTTTCGCCTATTTATTCCCCCCAAGACATAAAACCTAGAAATATACCACTTCATGCCGAGAAACACCCGAGACCACCGTTATCGTCATCCTGAGATCGGGAGGGTTCTGGATCTCTCCCTGGAACCCTGCCGGAGGGGAATTCATCACCGGAGGGGTCTATACCATCATGCCCTCCTCCGAAGTGATGCGTGAGTAGTTCATCCCTGGACTACGGGTCCATCTTAGTAGCTAGATGGTTGTTCTCTCCACTTTGTACCTCATGTTTAGATCTCGTGAGCTGCCTCACATGATCGAGATAATCTTTATGTAATGCTACATGTTGTGTTTGCTGGGATCTGATGAATGAGGAATGCTATGTCTTTTGATTATCAATATATCATGTTATCTTCATGCATATGTTATTTATGATCTTGCATGCTCTCCGTTATTAGTAGATGCTCTGGTCAAGTAGATTCTAGTAACTCCAAGAGGGATTATTTATGCTCGCTAGTGGGATCATGCCTCCTTTGCATCTGCGCTCGAGTGCTAGAAACGTGACGGATGTAGGATATGTTGTTGCCATTAGGGAGAAAACAACAATGCTTTGTCTAAGGATGATTTTATTGTTTACATTACACACTTTGTTTAATGCAATTATCTGTTGCTTGCAACTTAATACCCAACATTTGTTTGGATGATATTCGGAGGGTGGAGTTTTAGTCATAGATGCAGTCGGATGACGTTCTATGTATTTTGTTGTAATACCCACATAAATCACATAGTAATCTGTATGTCTTGCATATGCACTACGGTGCAGCCTTAATTTCTGTCAATTGCCCAGCTGTAATTTGTTCACCACACATATTATTTATATTTCACGGAGAGACACCACTGGTGAACTGTGGACCCCGGTCCATTTTCCTCATACTGATAAAACACCTACTGCTTTCATACTGTTCCTATTGTTTTCCTACTGTTTTTCACACCATATGTTTTACCTCTTTGTGTTCAGCAAAACAGGTGAGATTGACAACCTCACTTCTTCGTTGGGGCAAAGTGATTTGATTGTATTGTGTAGGTTCCACGTTGCTGCTGAATCAGTAGTGCGCCATTCCACCTCAGCTGCATCAACCTTCAGAGATTGCTTGTCCTCCTACTGGTCGATTCAACATTGATTTCTTTTCTGAGGGAAAACTTGCTGATGCACTCTCACAACCTTTCTCTTGGGGTGTACCAACGAAGGCGTTAACTACACGCCATCAGATACCACGCAAGAACTTTATTTTTTAGTGGTATGTTCATCTTCCAAAATTTTCTACTATTTTCAACTCGCACATCTAGTTGTATTAGAGCCTTCTACAATGAGTCAACCGAGAATTTGCATGAATTATGTAAATTCCATCGGAACTCATCTTTCCCTTGAGTCAAGTTAACTAACCCCAGAAGCAACATCAACTAATTCCAAGATGCCATGCGAGGCCCAACAAGGTCTCTCCTGAACGTCACAGTAAGTGGGTTATTTTTCAGCACCTGCGCGAGTGTATCGCTCATGTGGCGTCCGAGCACAATGCTGTACAAGGTAGGATATTCTTCTCGAATCGTAGTATTACCTAACCATTTATCCTCTCCCAGATACTTATCTTTGAACCCTCTTTAATAGAGAAATAACCATATGGAAAGAAGAATTTCTTCATTCCCATTATGCCAACCCAAAAATGAGAGTCACTTGGTTTCCAAGAAACCTGTGAAAGCGCCTTTGATAAAATATACTTTCTCCTTAGATATTTTTGCAAACCCAGGAGATCTCTGTTCTTGAGATCGATGTCATGAATGCCTAGCCCTCATCTTTGGGTCGAGAGAGAACACTCCATTTAGTCGGTCTATACTTCTTCTTCTCACTATCCCCTTGCCAAAATAATCTTGATCGAAAGTAACCAATCAATGCAACACTCTCTTTGGATTTAGAAGAAGGAAATCATATACAGTACCATATTACTTAGTACCGAAATTATGAGAACCGACCTCCCTCCTAGGGATAGTAATTTACCTTACAAACTACTTAAATGTTTCCATACTCTCTCATCAACTTGATTCCATTGATCCATCATTAGCCTCCTGAAACGAATCGGGGTGCCTTGATAGTTAATTGAAAAATGACCTAGACCACAAACAAAAATTTCAACATATTGGACCGCATCATCCTCAGCCTCACAGAAACAAAACAATTCACTTTTATGAACATTAATCTTCGGAACTGAAAACTTCTCGAACGAAAGATAAAATTAATTTCAAGTTCCGTGCTTTTTCAATGCCATGTTTCATAAAAAGAATCGTATTGTAGTCATATTGAAGAATAGACAGTCCCCATCCACTAGATGTGGGACTACTCTTCAATTTGTCCATCAAGTTTTGCTCTCTCAATAATTATGGCAACATATCAGCGGCTATATTAAATAATATAGGAGATAATTGATCGCATTGTCGTAATCCTTTTTTCGTTTGGAAGTATGCACCAGCATCATCTTGAGTTTTATCGCAACACTTACTCCCCAAACCAAATTATGAACCAGCGATCGCCACTCATCAGAAAATCCATTCATTTTGAGTGTTTGCTGATGGAAAGACCATTTCACTTTATCATAAGCCTTCTCAAAGTCTATTTTTAATATTACCCCATTCTTCTTTTTCAATTGTAACTCGCCACTGTCACATGTAAAATCACAACCCCATCAAGGATATTGCGACCTTGCATAAACACTGTCTAACTCGGCCGCACAAAATTATTATCCACCGTATTAAGCCTAATAGTTATAATTTTGTGAATATTTTGAAGCACGAGTTTAGATGATCGATAGGTCTATATTGCTGGATCCTCTTTGCTTCATTAAATTTTGGCAACAAAATTATCTCACTGAAATTTAGGAGAAATAGTTCGAATTGTCCAGCATGTAAGGCATGTAATAAATCTAGTAAGTCTAGTTTGATTATTTCCCAATTTTTTTTTGATAAAACTCAGTTGGAAAACCATCCGGACCCGGTGCTTTGTTGTGTTTTATTTGGAAGACCAACTTCTTCACCTCGTCCTCAGAATAAGGTGCATTAAGGTGGGCGTTCTCCTCCTCGGAAATTTGTGAGATGTCCTATGTTCGTGTTTTATATAACGTAACTTTACCCTCGTCAAGTGCACCAAACAAATGCTTATAATAGTTTGTGATGTAGGATTTCACTTGCTCATGACCTTCAACCATACCATCATCCCGAGTTAGAGAGCAAATGAGTTTATTTCGATGTCTTCCATTGGCTAGGATATGAAATTATCTCGTGTTCGAATGTCCCTCCAAGATGAATTGGGTTTTTGATCACTAGTACCATTTAAGATCCTCCTCACGTAGTATTTTCGCTATCTCTGCATTAGATTTGTTCGTTAATTTAATCTCTTGCGTGGACATCGTTCTAACTTCAGCAAAAGCTTCAGGCTCATATATAATGACAAGAAAAGCTTTCCCTTTTTAAGTTCCCTACCATGTGTCTAGCCCAACCGTAAAGGTGTTTAGGCAAAGCGTTGTTGTTCTAGCTTTCGATTGGAGTAAGACCACGTGCAGGTCTTTCCCGAACCATTTTTTATCATATCATAGAAACCTTCTCAATGTAGCCATCCCAATTTTAACTTGAACTGGTTTCTACAACTCGAGTTTGGTTTTCTAGAAGATAATAGTACGAGGGCATGATCTTTTTTTTTTGAGGGGATGAGGGCATGATCTTACAACACCTCTATACATTCGAGGACATTAATTGAGACAATTGGGAATTTAGATTCCCCAATCTGAGTCCACCAGTACCTTCTCCAACTTCTAATACGTCGGCTCTCGGAGACTATTCTCCCAACTGAACTGTCTCACAATCATTGAAATCTCTTTTAAGTCTAGGTTCTCAATTACTGCATTAAACAATAAAGTCCAATGGTTGTCAAATCTACCTCTAGTTTTCTCACGCGAAAACCTTAAAAGATAAAAATGGCCGTCTATAATGATAGTATATGGATTATCTTTTGCTAGATTCACCAATTCACGTAGAAAAGAAGGTTTATGTTCATCCTGGGCCGATCCATACACAGAAACAAGACTTCATATAAAGTTACGATCTCTGTTACATATTTGGAGCTTTATTTAAAAGTCCCCATCCATAGTAGCCATTACATCCATAGTGTGTTTTCTTATGCCAGTAATAAGCCCCGGGATCTACCACGTTGCGGCCAAGACACCCATGTGAAATCTACACCTTCCGACAGGCGGTTTAGTAAATTCACTCAGAAATCCCATTTGCCCATTTCCGAGATACCCACAAAGTCTAGTTTATTCAAATAGAGTAAGCAATTCGAACGTGTTTAGTCAAGTCTCTAAGACCTCTGTTGTTCAAGAACATGCAATCATCGGGAAACATTTGAAATTGCGGGTTTATTTGATTTATGCTTCTTAAGAGAGTCAGTCTTAGATTTACGGCCAGAGGATTTTAGATCATATAATGAACTGAGCCTTGCCTCATCTAATCCACCCTCGGATACATAACCAACTAGATGAGAAAGTAGCTCGACGTCAATTTTGCCGTGTAGCTCCTCCTCATCCGTATGTGACGTATGCGACTTACACAAAACTTTTGGAACGACTATTAACCGGTCATATTCCACATGTATCAGTGCTTTAGTCCATATAATAATTTCATTTTCATCATTTCTTAAAGAAAATCAGCAATATTTGAATTGGAAAGGCAAGGAATGACTTTCTGTTTTTGTCCGTACTATCTGAGTCGAGGTTCAACTTGGCCTTGCGACGCATACCCTTCACCATCGAGTCTGCATCCATGTTGGAAGATCCGTCCAAGGCCACGGCGTGAATAATTGTCCTGCCATCACCTTTGACAAATCTGGGCCAGTGCTAGGGCGAAAACCTGCCTTGTGTTAAACAGGTCGCGGAGAATGGCCCACCTGGGGTGATGGCAGCGTATGCGCTGGCGGTAAGCGTGGTGCAGCTAACTAACACACATGTTGGTGGCGAACGGCCCGCCAGACCCTTTGAACACAGCGGTCTGGTAGCGAGCGGCGCATAACTTGCTGGCGCACATGGCAGAGACGTTCCTAGCAGCCGAGCTGGGTTGTGGTCGGGTGCTGCAGTCGGTGTCTCCTCTTGGTCTGCGGCCTGCTCCAGGCAGGGAGAGGCACCTACGTAGTGGGATTCTCCGTTGAAAAGGGAAGCCCTAGCCCGGTGGGCTGCTCAACCTTGGCCGGCAAAACTTTCACAGCAGGCATAGCCTGCGCGTCCATTCCCGCCTGCCCGGTGAGCTAGATGCACCCTGGAAGGCATACCTAGCCCCGAGCAAAGCAGTGTGGTCGGTGTCGACTCCTCCTCACCCCTTGCATACATGAGATCCTCACGGGAAGCACGAGCAATGGCCAGAATTATTTTTGAAGCTTTTCTACTGGAGGGGGAGCCGCCCACAACCCTTTATTATCAACCAACAAAGTTACAGATATTTACAATATATACATGATTTAGAATAAGACAGTCCAAAGAAAACTAAAAAAGAGAATCTAGCCATAATGTCAACTTATCGGCCAACGAATGATTCAACCTATGCCAACGAATGTCCCTCCATGAACAAAACAAACCTTCCAACCACGAAAGGAGTGCCTCTCACACTTAAAAATAACTCCATTCATCTGCTTCCAAATGTTCCAGCAGGACAAGATCATAAATTCAGTAAAACATGGACCAAGGAATTCCTTCTTTGCCTTTTTTTAAGTTAGACATGATTTAATCATCACTCCAATGGAATAATTCCAAATTCTAGAGCTGAAATAACATTGAAAGAAGAGATGAACCCAATCCTCATAAGAATGTTCAAGACAAAGAACACAATTATCATGTCCCTCAATCTTCCACTTCCTTATCTTTATCATATCTTTAGTATTAACTCCATCATTCAAAAGCAACCAAGCAAAGAATTTTTGTTCTGACATGAACTTGGATTTCCAAATCCGACTACTTCGATCGGTGAGATGTGCCTCACGCGCCGCTTCCGCGCGTCCGAGGGCGACAACCGGGGCGATAGGGTTCGCCCCGCGCCGGCGCTCCGCACCTCCTCCCGTCCGCGCCGGAGGGCTGGCCGGCGGAGCAGAGAGCTGCGGGAGGCGCTCGTGGAGGGACGCTCGCTCCGGGGTGGATCCCCTTCGCCGTGCTCCGATTCGGAGCTGCCGCCGTCCTCGGTGGCCCAGCCTGGAGGGGGGCCTGCGCTGGGATCCTTTATGGCGGATCTCTTGGAGGCGTCTCCTCCGGCGCGGCGGCGAGGTGCGCCGTCTCCCGCGTGGTTCCTCCCCGACCGGAGTTGCTGTGGAGGGCGGTGCTGCGCTGCGTGGACCACCGTGGGATCCGGAGGCCTTCCCTCCGCTGGCCGCCTCTCCGCGGGTCCTTGGGGCGCCTGCAGCAAGCGAGCTCGCCGGGCCGTGCCTCATGGTGGGATCCATGTTGGTCCCCGTGGACAACTCGCCGGAGGTGGAGCCTCCGTCTCCTCCCTGCTCGGCGGCGGCGGGGTCGCCTGAGCCTGAACTAGGGTTTCCGTCCGATGACGGGGCGGGCCCCTAGATCCTGGTTGGGCCGCGGCCCAGCAGGCCTCGTGCTGCTCGGGTGGTGGGAGGCGGGCTGGCTGCTCCCCCACCCTCGGTGGCCCCACCTGTCTGTCCCCTTCCCCTCCTCTTGGGCCTGTCTCGAAGCGGTACGTCCGTCCAGCCGGCCCAGCCCAAGTCCGCCACGGGGGTGGCATATAACTGGCGCTGGCTCCATCCCCGTAACCTAGATCCCACTCTAGGTTTCCCCGTCTCCATCTCTGAACTGCGCCGCCACCGCTTTAGAGCCCGCCGCCTTGTCCCTGCCTCCTCCACCCCCTCCACATCCAGTGCCCCTTCGTACTCCCTCGCCCCGATGGATCACGAGCAGCGCTCAGGGGAGCGACGCGGGAAGCGTTCCCTGGACGCCCGTGAAGCTGGGCGCGGCGGGGGCCGCCCCCAAGATCCAGATCTCCGCCTCCGCTTGGTCCGCGACCGGGAGCGGGAGGCTGCCTGGCGCGCGCAGCGCGCCCGTGAAGAATCTGACCGCCGCCAGGACGCTGACCGCCTCGAGGAGGCAAGACTAAGAGACCAACTCCACCTGCGCGGCGCAGATCCGGGGCGAGCAGGGGCTCGCCCCCCTCCAAGACTCTCCGGTTCCAACATCACGCCGGTGGGGGGGCCCTGCCGGTGTCCAACGAGATGGCCAAGGCCATCTGTTTCAAGTGCGGAGAGGCCGACCACTACCAAGCCAACTGCCAAGGAGATCCATTCTGCGTCAAGTGCGAGACCAAAGGTCACTGATCCGCCATGTGCCCTGGTGCCTCTGGCTGCAAGTTGGTCTAGATCGGAGGGAGCTCAGAAGAAAGGGGATTCTTCCATCTCTCCATCTCGCCGGAGCAAATGCCCAAAGCCACCCCCAACTCTGCGACGGTGGTCATCGATAGAGGAAATTTCACGGTGGAGGAGGTCGAGCAGGAGTTCAAGGAATTAGCAGATGAGAACTGGAACTGGCAAGTCCGACAGCTAGGGCCCACAGAATTTTTCCTTGTATTCCCCTCCAAGGAACTTCTGCGCATGGCCACCCGCGGGGGCGGGCTGGTGCTGCCTAACACCGAATTTCGTGCAGTTGTCTCCGAAGCGGTGGGTGACCCGCGCGCAGCTGAAACCCTAGAGCCGGTGTGGGTGCGCCTCCTTGACGTGCCGCCACCTCTAAGGGTGGAGAAATATCTGATGGGCGCTACTTTGGAACTGGGTGTTCCCCTGGAGGTGGATCGGACATCCCTGCGCACAGACTGGTCTCCCATCCGCATGAAGTTTGCGTGTCGATCGCCGGTGATCCTCAAGCCATCCATAACCCTGTTCGTGAACCTACAGGGGTACCGCATCCCGGTGGAGCGCGAAGGAGACAGGGAGAAGTCTCCAACGCCCTCCCCCCTCCCCATCCTCGGCCAGACAATCATGAAGACCACGAGGAGGATGACCCCTCTTCGGAGGAAGACGAGGAGGATTGGGACTCTCGGCGGTCGCGCGATAGGGAACGCGCCCGTGCCAACTCCCTCCCCTCCAAGACGGCCCCGGCGGCGGGGGAAGGTGCGGCCAAACCCCCGGGCGGGGCGACGGTGGCGCAGATCCCGCCAGCGGCTCCACCTACCCTCCCGGCCACGACGTTCTCCCAGTACGGCTCAAACTTAACGGAGGATGGTGACATCTTCAAATCCCTCGGAGCCATTGTTTCCGCTGCTCAGATGGAGCTCTCATCGGAGGCCCCGGCTCGGTCCCTGGCCAGCAAGGCCACGATGCTGTCTCCGGCTGCTCTCGGCGACGTCTCTTCCTCCAGGGCGGAGCAGAACGACCTCGCCCAATCCAAGGTCCGGAGACTGGACTTCTCGCTCCCCGCGGGGCCTCCAGGGACGGGCGAGACCATCGCCAAGGAAAGACGCAGCAAGGCCAATCACGACCGCCCCTCTCGGACCCTCTCGTCGTCCGTCGACACCGGGGTCGAGGCGGTGGTGGTGGATTCACAAGACGTCAGCCGCTCCGCCCTGTCCAGCGCCTCGCTCATGGGCCCGCTGCGCTCACCCGCGGCCATCCCGGCCCTCTGCGCCCCGGTGCACAAGGGGCTGCGCTCCAAAGCCGCCGCGGTGGAGCCGACCAAGCTTTGCCTTAGGGCTGGGGGGTCCTCGGCAACCCCGATCCTGGAGAAGGCCATCTCCCTGACCGCCGGCAAGCACTCCAGCGGCCCCGCCAAGCAGTCTGCAGGTACGCCCTTGGACCCCCTCTTCGCTATACTGCAACATATCCCCGATGGGCACTTGCTCTCCGTGGCTGCCGACTGTGGGAACGAATTCCAGTCTGCGGCCGGCCCGCCTGCTGAGACGCTGGCCCTTATTAGAGCGAATGAGCTTGCTCAAGCAGCACTGGCCCAAGCTCGGGTGCTTGCTGCCTTGGAGGCGTCGGCGAGGAAAGAAGTGCCGAATCCGTTAGGTGTAGAGGAGACGGGCCCGTTGATCCCATCTTTGGCAGTGGCCGAAGAGGGTCAGACGGCCACACACACGGACCCCGAGAGGTCGTGCTCGGACCTGGAGCTAACCATCGCCAATATCGCCGCCGGCAACGACTCGACCACGCATCCCCGTAGGGAGGAGGATTCCTTCTTTCCTGCTACGGCAGGACCGACGGCCCTCCCCTCTTATTCGCTGGTGCCTGCCCCAGCTCCAAACCCTCCTAAGAGGAGGTCAAAATCTGCGGCGCCGCTAGGACGGCGCCCAGTAACCCGCCAAGCACGGGCACAAGGCATCGCAATTTAATGCGTGTGCTATTCTGGAACATCCGCGGGTTCGGGCGCAAGGGGCGCCGGACCCTGATTAGAGAGCTCTTAAGAACACATAACATCGACATTCTAGTTCTCCAAGAAACTATGAAACAAGACTTCACTGACTTCGAACTCCTTAACCTAGAGGTCGGCGAGAAATTCTTCTGGTGCTGGCTCCCAGCCGCGGGACGTTCAGGAGGTATCTTATTAGGTCTCCGTGATAGTGCGTTCGACGTGGAGAGCATCGACAGGGGTCGATCCTTCATCAGCGTAAATTGCCTAATCCGGGCCCATAATACCATTATGACCTTCATAGGAATCTACGGCCCGGCCAATCACGCGGAATCCTCGGCCTTTCTTGCGGAGATCTCGGCTAAAGTAGTTGCTTGCCGGCATCCCATTCTGATGGGCGGGGACTTTAATCTAATCAGGAGCGCGGAAGATAAGAACAATGATCTCATTAACTGCCACGTGTAGAATTGTTCAATAATAATATTGCGGACTGGGCGCTTACAGAAATACCACGCTCGGGGGCGAGGTATACGTGGACAAACAAGCAGCGAGACCCGGTGTGTTGCGTCCTCGACCGGGTCTTCATAGCACCTGCGCTCGACGCACTCTTCCCCCTTTCCTTGCTATCGGCGGACCCGATCTTAGGTTCAGACCATACACCACTTATCTTGGACACGGGAGGGGGTTCTCCGGTCCGGTCCAACAGATTCTTTTTTGAGCTGGGATGGTTCGAGCTAGCAGAATTCCCTGCTATGTTACAGAATCAATGGACGAGACTGATGTCGATCGCCGCAGGGCGTGACATTGTGGACTGGTGGAAGCACATGGCCGGGGGGCTGCGACGTTACTTGAGGGGCTAGAGTGCGAACATGGGCAGGGATACCCGTACTCGCAAGGCTAACCTGCTTAACCAGATCAAGCTCCTGGACGACAAGGCTGACGGAGTGGGACTGGACGAGGAGGAATGGGCCTTCCGGTACCACTTGGAGGATCAACTCCTGGACATTTATCGCATCGAGGAGGAGTATTGGCGGCAACGGGGTAGAGTGAGGTGGGCTCTGCAAGGGGACGCAAACACCGCCTATTTTCATGCCGTGGCTAATGGAAAACGCAGACGGTGCAACATTACGACCCTTATCTCCCCGTCGGGCCCTATCAGCGACCCGCAGCTTATTCAGGAACACGTGTATGACTTCTATCGGGGCCTTCTGGGGGCAGACGCCCCCCGCCACTTAGGCCTCCTACCATCCATCTGGTCAGCTGAGGATCGGGTTCTCGAGTCAGAAAATGAGAGACTCCTTTTGACCTTTACGGATGCAGAACTGGAGGCAGTGGTACATGACATGAAGACCAACACCGCGCCAGGCCCGGATGGGTATCCGGTGGCCTTCTTCAAACGATGTTGGCCCCTTTGCAAACTGGGAGTCTTACACATCCTCAATGACTTCATGCTTGGCCGGGTGGATGTATCTCGCCTTAACTTTGGTATTATTTCGCTGATTCCGAAGGTCCAGGGGGCTGATATGATTACTCAATTCAGACCTATCGCGCTGATCAACGTCATCTTCAAGATCATCGCCAAGGCCATTGCCTCTAGACTAGACCCAGTAGCGAACAGGATCATCAGCCAGACCCAGACGACCTTCCTTAAGGGAAGGTTTATTCTTGATGGGGCTTTAGCCCTACATGAGATTGTTCACGGGCTGAGAGTCAAGAAACTTGGGGGGATCCTCCTCAAGCTAGATTTCGAAAAAGCATACGATCGGGTAACTGGTCATTCCTGTTGAGGTCCTGCGACGAAAAGGGTTCGACGCAGGCTTCATTCATCGAATTGAGCAGTTGGTCTCGGGAGGCCAAACTGCTATCTCTATTAACGGACAGGTTGGCCCTTTCTTCCGCAATAAACGAGGAGTGCGTCAAGGGGACCCACTCTCTCCACTTCTCTTCAACTTCATCGCCGAGGCCCTTTCGGCTATCCTTTCAGCGGCCTATGCGTCAGGCCATATCTCAGGAGTTGTTCCGCACCTTGTCCCCGGAGGCATCTCCCATCTCCAATACGCGGATGACACCATCATCCTGATCCAGAACGACGACCTCTCAATTACAAACCTCAAGTTTCTTCTGCTCTGCTTTGAGGACATGTCCGGGCTGAGGATTAACTTCCAAAAGTCTGAGGTCTTCGTACTCGACCAGCCGGCGCCAGAACAGACCCGTATCGCCAACATGCTGAACTGCAAACTTGGCGCCTTCCCGTTTCTATACTTGGGTTTACCCATCTCTGACAGGAAGCTTACCATAGAACAGTGGCACTTCCTCATAAATAAACCGGGAGCCAGGGTCGAGGTCTGGATGGGAAAACTGCTTTCCTCGGGTGGAAGGCTGATCCTATCCAATGCCTGCCTTGAAGCGCTCCCTACCTACGCCATGGGCATGTTCCTGCTGCAGGA
This sequence comes from Alopecurus myosuroides, assembly GCA_028641055.1. Taxonomy (NCBI): domain Eukaryota; kingdom Viridiplantae; phylum Streptophyta; class Magnoliopsida; order Poales; family Poaceae; genus Alopecurus; species Alopecurus myosuroides. The sequence continues at coordinate 98,716,119 of CM054059.1, forward strand.
TGGAATCCATGAGAAGTTCGACTCCATTCGCGCCAGGTTCTTTTGAGAGGGCGCGGGCCCTAAACGTAAGTGCCACCTGGTGAACTGGCCCGCGGTGTGCCGCCCAAAGGAGTGTGGGGGGCTGGGCCTCACCAACACGAAACTTATGAACAAAGCACTCCTCCTCAAGTGGATCTGGCGGCTTTTTCACACAGATTCCTCAATCAGGCACCAGCTGATTAGTGCCAAATACCCGGAGGCGAGCAACATATTTGCTGCAGATCCCAGGGGGGCTCCCAATTCTGGAACAACTTACACAAAATTAAACATCTCTTCAAGCTTGGAACGAAATACTTGGTACAGGACGGGGCCCGTACCCTCTTCTGGTGCGACTGGTGGAGCGGGAAGGGCCCACTGCGGGCCCGTTTCCCGCTGCTTTTCGCTAGCTGTGATTTACCCTCCATCTCTGTGGCGGCTGCCTTTGAGGAGGATGGGCTACGCTTTCGCCGTTCCTTCTCACCGGCCGCCCATTCGGAATGGGAGGCGCTGGTTACGGAGCTGGCTGATGTAGGTTTGTCAACAGGTCAGGATTCCGTTTCGTGGTCCCTTGAACCTTCGGGAAGGTTCACGGTGGCCTCGATATACAAAAAGCTCTCACAAGGGGCCTCTGTTGCAGTGTGCAAAGAGATGTGGGAGGCCAAGCTTCCACTCAAAGTTAAAATCTTCATGTGGCAAATTGCGCTCGATAGGCTACCCACGCGTGAGAGGCTGTTTGGTCACTTGGGCGCGGCAAGAGAGGGTTGTGCGTTGTGCGGAACAAAGGAAGACCCCGCCCATATTCTCTTCCACTGTTCGCTAGCTAAATTGGGTTGGAGTGCGATCCGACAGCTACTAGGGTGTGGCTGGTGTCCCGCCTCCTTCCCACAGTTCTTCGCTATTCACCAATCTCTGCTGGGCCAGCAGCGCCGCATCAGCTGGGTGCTGTTTGCGGCCCTAAGTTGGTCGTTGTGGCTTATTCGTAACAAACTAGCCATAGAAGCTACCGTGCCTAAACGCCCAGCTGACATTATTTTCAAAATGCTTCTATTTGTGCAGGCTTGGGCAAATCTCGCCAAGCCATTTGATAAGGAGGCACTTCTTTCGATGACGGCGGGGCTGAAGACCATCTACCGCTCGCTGACGCCGGAGCCACTACCTACCTAGACGTACTCCGGTCTGTTTTGGGGTGGCCGGCCCCTTGCTCTTTGTTCTATTTGCGGCTAAGCTGTAGGCCTCAGCATGTAATACCTTCCTTTGCGTGAACTGTTTGCTTTATTAAGTTAAAGTAGGGCATAATAAAGTTGCCTGGTTTCTAAAAAAAACTTGGCTGGCTGGTGATCTTCTAACTGAGAAAACTTACGCTAATAGAACTTGCTTTAGGTAAAGACTCCTTTATTGAAATTACATTTCAACATATTATTAGAATCCTCAGGTTGTAACCTCTCAAGAAATCTTGAAGAGTAACAAATTCTTGGAGTGCTTCATTAGATAATGGCGGATGAAAATCATCAGAGAAGGAGATCAACTCTTTCATATCTCTAACTGAAGCAAGCATGTCCTTAGTAAAAGATAACAATCTCATAAATTTGATCGACAAACAACTCCATAACACAAATTCTGCCATAAGAGGACAGAAAAACCATTGAAAACCTGAAAGGATGAAAAAGAGCACCAAGAATCTGCCAACTGCATACCCTCTTTCCACCAAAAAGAACCACACGAAGTTACAACATGGGGAACGGCTTCAAAATAATAAGCATTCCTGACCAGATGCACCCATGGAATATCAGCTGAATTATAGAACTTTGCCAAGAATTTCAAAAGGAGGGCCCTGTTCTGGATTTGCAAATCGGTTACTCCCAACCCACCTTATTTCTTTTGCTTACAAATCATATCCCAAGAATCTGAAGAAGTCAGTCTTTCCTTATTTTTGTCTATTCTCCAAAGACATCTCCTTTTGGCTTTATCAATAAATTCAATGACACCTTTAGGAATCACCAGAGTACACATATAAAAAGTAGGAAGAGAGGAAACCACAAAATTACCAAGCACCAAGTTGTCTCCATATGAGAGAAAAGAAACAGTTGCAAATAATCTCATCTGAACCCTATCAATAAGGTGAGCAAAATCTTTGATGGAAGGCTTAGTAGAACCCATCGGAAGACCCAAATAGGAATTGATGCCACATTACATTCTAGAGAAAGTACCAAATCAACAGCCTCCCGTTGAGAGACATTAATGGGAATCATAGAAGACTTGTGATAATTAACCTTGAGACCAGTAATCTTTGCATACAAATTCAACAACCACACAATTTATTTTCCTCGAGGAGTGTATGAGTTTCGGTTTAATGGGGTGACCGCATATCCATGAAATAATGTCGGAACCAAATGAAGGGACACTGTGTTAGGCCCCGAAGCACCATCCTAAGGCATTGGAACATCCCCAATAGCCGCCACAAATGAACCCTAACCATTAGAAACATCTCGGTTCCCATCCTAGTACCCCTTTCCTTCATCCTTTCTCTCGTGACAGCTACATATATATGGAACAAAGTCTGGGTCAGCCACATAATCCGCAGACTCCTTATCTCTCCATACACCAAAAGTGACATGGGATTGCTTCTGCGAGACCTTCAGCTGGAACTCATCCACTCTCATCAAGTCCTCTGATACGTCTCCAACGTATCTATAATTTTTGATGCTCCATGATAATATTATGCCAATTGCTACATGTTTTCTCCCTTCTTTATAGATTTTTTACGTGTTTTCCGGGACTAACCTATTAACAAGATTCCAAGTGCCAGTTCCCTGTTTTCTGCTATTTTTGGTTTCAGAAAAGTTGTTCTGGAAACATTCTCGGAATTGGACCCCACAAAGCCCGAAGTGACAATTTCCCCGGAAGCATCCGGAAGACCGAAGGAGAGTCGAAGACGGGCACCAGGGGGCCACACCATAGGGTGGTGAGCCCTCCCCCTGGCCGCGCCAGCTATGGGTGTGGGGCCCCCAGGCCTCCACCGCCTTTGCCCTTTCTCCTATTTATTCCACCCGGATGGAAAACCCTAGGCACCCGATAAAAAATCCCAGAAAAGTTCCGGAGCAGCCGTCGTCGTCAACCCTAGATCACAGGGTTCTGGAACTGTCTCCCGGCACCCGTTCGGAGAGGAAATCATCACCAGAGGCTTCTTCATCAGCATGCCTGCCTCAGTAGTGATGCGTGAGTAGTTCATCCTTGGACTACCGGTCCATAGCAGTAGCTAGATGGTTGTCTTCTCCTCATATGCCTCCATGTTTAGATCTCGTGAGCTTCCTATCATGATCGAGATTGATCTTATGTGGTGTGGGCCTCTCGGGCGCCCACCGATGTTGCCCTTTATCCTATATATTCCCCCGGGGGCATAAACCCTAGATACATAGATCTTTTCCACGAAATACATCCGTAGCTCCTCTATCACCACCGAAAAGTTTCGGGGGACACATCTCTGTTCTGGCACCCTGTCGGGACAAGGAAGTGCCCTCGGAACCATCTCCATCGACTCCACCGCCATCTCCATCGCCGTTGTTGTCTCCTATGACGAGGAGGGAGTAGTTCTCCCCCGAGGATATGGGCTCTACCAGTAGCTATGTTGTTCATCTCTCTCTCCCATGGTGTGTTCTATATGTGATCGTGAGCTTTGTAATCTAGTTAAATTCGTAGATGTTACTCTTCATCTTTTGCTACTCAAGTGCTTTATTAATATGAACTTTGGAGTCACCTTGTCCAGCGGTGTGAAGGTGACAGTGTGCACATCGTGTGTGTCTCCACTATGAATTCTGGTGTTTGTCTAGTACCATCTAGGGCGCTCATAGTGACAGCATGGGGTTAACTAGGCATGGGAATGCTTACTTTAAGGAATGTTTCTTGTAGCCCTACGCAATGATTAGTGTTCGTTTTTTGTTATGAGATCTCCGTAAACACTTTGATCATGGTGTAAAGGTGACAGTGTGTGCACCGTGTGGTTTAACATTATATTTATATTTTGTGTTGGATAACCCTATGAAATTGTGGTGTTTGCGTTGAACAATCTGGGTCCTATGGTGATAGCATGGGGGTTACTTAGTTCGGAAAGTGCTTACTCTGAGGAGTGTTGATAAATCCCTACGCATGGATTGGTATTGTTATTCGACCGGAGAGTGGTTTGGAGTAGCATAGTGAAGAGATGGTATTTATTAGTTCAATTATGTGATCATTGTTGAGAGTGTACACTAGTGAATGTAAAATCCCTAGGCCTGGTTTCCAAGCATTGAAACACCGTTTTCTGCCGGTTCTCCTACATGTTTGCTTGCTGCCATGTTTATTTCAGATTGCTATAATTACTTATAACCATCCATATTACTCGCATTTCACTATCTCTTCGCCGAACTAGTGCACCTAGATACCTGACAAGTATATTGGGTGTGTTGGGGACACAAGAGACTTCTTGTATCTTAATTGCAGGGTTGCCTGGGAGGGATATCTTTGACCTCGATAAACCTTGGGTGATCCACTTAAGGGAAACTTGATGTTGTTCTACAAACCTCTGCACTTGGAGATCCAACACTGTCTATAAGAATAGAAGCGTGCGTAGACATCAGGGGTTCTCGTGTAGGCAGGAAAGCCGAGAGTCCGAGAGGACGCCCTCTGGCCAAGAACCGACGCACTCTGGCGAGAGGCCGTGAGGAGGCAGCGTTAGCCGTCGTCGACGCAATACCTCACCTTCTCTCATCGGTCTCGTGAAAAAAGCTTGTTTATACAAACACAAAAAGGGTTATCTGAACATGATTTTAGTTGAGCTTAAAATAAACATGATTTTAGTTTGAACATGTGCTGGCCTGTGGTTTTGGAAATGTAATCCCACACGGGCACACGTGTACCCGGCTTATCCAGAGGCTCAAACAAGCATCAGATGGCAGTTGGAGATCCCTTCCATTTTGCAACACGAACCTCATGCTTTCCTTAGAATCCCAGTACAATGGATCAGTTACAGAATGGAAAATGGTTAAGTTAGACCTACCTAACGAACCGCGACCTAGGTCACTTTTGCTGCGACGCGCGAGTCGCTAATTAGCGACTGCGGACGCACATATGGTCCTGTTGCCTATCTAAGTTTGGCCCAACTAGCACCAATTTCGTTTCTGTTGCCCAGTTTTGTGTAAGAACAAATTTTAATAGCCCAAGATATTACCTATGTGTACCGGCCAGTTTTGTGTAGCGAATGCTTAAATTGTTACAAAATTTGTAACAATTTCGCACGCGTTTTGTTGAGAAAGGCCAAATGAAATGTTGAAATATTTTCTGGATTATTTTTCTACAAAATACATGTGTTATTTTAAAATTTATTTGGTTTGATATGTTTATGCGCTCTTTCACATGTTGTAAACATGTGATTTTATTGTTACTATCATTATTTTGAAATAGGGGATAATTTTTGTTGCAAATGGAACGGTGACAAATTATTTTGTTGCTTACCAAATTTTTAATTGATACAAATAATTTTTGTGTTGCAATATATTGTGATTTTTTTTGAATTGTTTGAACTTTTTTGTTGCAACACAATAAACATATTGTTTAACAATGTTTTGTAGCATTATTTATTTTCCGATTTTTTTAGAACAATTCGTTGCAATACTTTTTTTCTTGTACATGGGGCGATAATTTTTGTTGCGATACTAGTGAATTTGTTGCAATGACAGTTTTGCAGTAATTATCCAGATGACCAGGGCAACACAACATGCCGCTTCATTTAAGTGGGGCTGCTATGGAGTGCGGGTTCTATATACGAAAAATAGGGGGCTAAAACACAAAAGTGCGCTATGCTGATTTCTGAATGTTGGATGATGATCGTGCAGATCATGAGGGGACCTAAAATTGGTGTAGCCAAGGCCGGCTTGCGCGTAGTGCTGGCCTTACAGAATTAACACATCTATACTTCTTATAAAGCAAAACCCCACTAACATGCATTAGTTATTTTTCTATCTCAACATGCAAGCTATCCACATCATTCATCCTCTTAGCCAATCAATTGTCCATGTCATCTCTTCTAATATTATTAATTATTACATGCAAACTACATATCATACATTTTTTTAACCATCCATTTTTCAATTTAATGATTTATGTAAACCATCCATTTTTCAAACTAATGTTTTATAATACGCATCACATGTCTATAAAATTTAGTATCTCGAGTATGATCAACCAAATTTTTCATATTTCTTTAGACTATATGATGTATGATGCTTTTTTTTTCCGAAAAGGAGGTTAAGACCCTTGGCCTCTGCATCAAAACACACACATGCCATTTACTACAAGGGATCCCCGCTGCAACGCGCGGGGTATCCTTCTAGTAACGAACATGGAACAACACGAATTAGATAAGACAATTTAGATACATTGGATCATTTGTCGAACATTAACTGCCAAGAATTAACCGGATACAACATCGGTATGTGCGTGGTGTTTTTGGCAGCGCACAAGAGCACAATACATGGACACATGTTCAGACAAAATCTTATAAGATCGATAGATACGGAAAATAATACATAAAGCATTCATTAACAGATCATTTAACTGACCAATTAGAAAACATTTCTTGAGAATTAGACCTGACCGACTAATAGGATTGCTCCTATTGGTGATAGGTTTATCTCTAAAAATCAAACTACTTTAATCAAAGGCCGATACATTTCAGAGAGTGTGGTTGCCGCACATGAGGACATCCATGAGGTTCACATTATAAATCTCTCGGGTCTAGTTCTAAAACTGTATTATGAGAAGGCTCACGATCGCACTGACTGAAACTTTTTGGACAGTATGCTTGAAACTCGGGGATTTTGTCTAAAATGGCGAGCTAAAATCAAATCCGTTTTCCTGAATGGGTCCTTTTGTATGAGGATTAATTATGTGAAAAGTGCTTATTCAGTGGCTGGCAAAGGGTTTAAACAGGGAGACCCACTCTCCCCCATTCTCTTTCATTTTGTTGCCGATGTTTTCACTAAAATGCTCGAAAGCGGCTAATCACGAAATCATTAGAGGTTTGCTAGCTCATGTTATCCCGGGAGGGGTGATTAGTTTACAATATGCCGAGGATACTATTTTGTTTCTAGAGGCCAACTTAGATATGGCTAGAAATTTGAAATGGATTTTAACTTGTTTTGAGTAAATGTTCGGGATGCGAAACAACTACCATAAGAGTGACCTTCTAACTATTAATATTCCGGATGAAGAGGCTAACCTCTTTGCTCACGTGCTTGGATGTAAGCTAGGTGCTTTACCTTTTACTTACTTAAGCGTGCCCCTTCATTTTTTCGCAATTACGAAAGGAAGACCTGCAGCCTATAATTGACAAAAACTTTAAAAGGATTTCAGGGTGAATGGGTAGGCTTTTATCTTACAAAGCCAGGCTTGTATTATTACAATCTTGTATAGCCAGTATACCCATGTATCTCTTGTCAATGATCAAATTCCCAAAATAGGCTATTAAAGCCATCAATTCCCAGATGGCCCGTTTTTTTTTGGAAAGATACTGATGTCTCCAAAAAATATCAATTGGCCAACTGGGATCTTATTAGCCAAAAATAATATTACGGGGGATTGGGGATTCAAAACCTTAGGGATTTTAATCTATGTTTGCTTGCCTCGTGGATAAAAAAGATATCATCTTGAGAACGATAAAATCTTGAGGAAAATTGTAGATTATAAATACAACCTCTCTCCTAATATCTTTAAGGCCATCCCTGCCCGGTGCTCTCCTTTTTTGAAAGGGGTTATCTGGCCTGCATCTGCGGCCAAAATAGGCTACAGATGCGAAGTGAGGAATGGTTGAAAGAGCTGCTCAGGATGGCTTGGAGATGACCTTGCTGAAAAACCTATGTCCTATAAATGGTTCTGAGCTACCAGCTAATCTGCTGGACCGCTGTCGCTTGGCGTAGCTGGGGCAACCTAATCGTCATTAGAATTCTGGAATTGTTTGTAAGATGTTCGTACTAAAAAAAAAGATGTTCGTACTATGTTGGATGTTTTCGGTTGCTTTAGATGTTTTTATTCTGGTACTTCCCCTTATGGGATCGATGTTGTAAAACCTCTCTGTGACATTATGGTTTCATTCTATAAATGTAAGAATTCTATAAATATAGGAGCGGGAGCTCCTATATTTCAAAAAAAATAAATGAAAAATAGATAAGACCATCTTCAGACCAAATCTGGGAGCATGCATAAATTTAGGACCAATACATTTAGGAACAATTCATTAAGAGATTCCCTTTTATACGTCCAATTAACAATAGATTTATGCTAAAATGGACAAGAAAAAAACTCAAAAAAAAAATGGACAAGAATTTCCCTTGAATCCAGCCGTAACAATCTGTACAATAGATCCAAAGAATAATGTGGGAGAATATGGACGATAGAATGATAGTTTCATAGACAAGGAAAATATCAGAAAATAATCCAGAGAAAGGATACGATTCTGATCAGAGAACCGGAAAGTCAGAAAACCATACACAATATATACACAAATTCGGATCTGACGGAAGAAACTGAATAATGGAATTTGCTGATGCCGAAGCTTGTCATGTCACAGCTGGGTGAGAGAGCAAGTCCGCGAATCTCCAAAACGGCCACACACACGCACCCATGGAAAGTAGCGAGCAGCACGATCGAGGGAGAGAAGAGGGGATTTGTTCCGTGGAGAAGATGGAGGTGGGTCTGTTCCGTGGAGAAGATGCACCACGTACAGGTTGCTTTCTACAGGGGAGGAAAGTATACAAGTGCAGGTTGTTTCTGTAAAAGGACTATACGAATCTAAAACAACCAACGGTGGAGGATAAGACGGGGACGCCTGTCCGCACAGCAGACATGGAGATGTACTCCAATCCGGCCTCGATGCTGCCTTGCGGCCAGCCACACAGGGACATCCTTGATGCTCTTGAGCCTGAGCAAGCTGCTAGCTGAGGCAAAGGAAAGTCACTGTAAAGAGAGAAGCTGGTCGACGCCGGATCAGGAAGAGCACGACGAGGCGTTTTTTCCTGAACAGCGGCAGCGGCGCGAGTGACACACGGCTAATGGGCGGCGAGGAGGCCCTGCGTGCAAGAGGTCCAAGTCGGTATCATGTCGTCCGTAATGGAGAGCCTTTTCAAGTGTTTCGGTGAGTACGTACGAACTCCGATTCCAAGTCGGTATCCTCTCGACTCGTCCGTAACGTAATGGAGGGCACTTTCAAGTGTTTCGGTAATCTACTAGAGTAGAAACTCCGAGTCGATCGGTATCCTCTCGTCTCGTCCGTTTCCGACTCGTAGGTCCAACTCCGGATCGAGTCCTTTCTTTCGTGCGAGCAATCAACAGCCTATAAGTACAGCCAGGTTCACGTCAAACCTACATACCTAAAGGGATCGAGATCGAGGTCTCGACTAGCTCAATCGAGCGATCGACCTTGGTAGCTACTTGTGCCGGCCATGGGAAACTCTTGCGGCTCTAATAAGCCCGCGCATGTCAAGACGTCGTCCCTATGCACGACGGAGGCCGCCACCGGGACGCACAAGTTGGTGGTGAAGAACTACTCGCTGCTCCACGGCATGGGCCACGACAAGTTTGTTACCTCCAGCACGTTCATCGTCGGCGGCCACGCCTGGTGCATCAGGTTCTACCCGGACGGCGACGGCAGCGAACCTGGCTACGCGGGTGCCTACCTGTTTCCCGTTGGACCCGTGGCGGCGACGGGCGTGCGAGTGTACTACACCTTAAGCCTGCGGGAGAAAGATGGCAGCCAACACAAAGGCGCCACCCCTCTAATCGGGACATGTACCTTCACGTCGGGGGATAAGGGTGTGGGTAACCACAAGCTTGTGCACAAGTCCTACCTGCGTAGACGCCGCTTCACCATCAGGTGTGATCTGTGGGTCGTAACAAACACCATCGTACAGCCAAAGTACAAACAAAGCTCCTGGTCCTGTATTTTCTGATGTCCTGTATCGGTCGATCAGTGACCATTCATTTGTGGTTGTTTAGTCAGCTCTGTAATATATATTATTTCTGGAATGTAATACTGTAGAACAAACTAGTAGAGACTTGTAAGAAGCCAACCGATTTCACACATGTTGTCTCGGTAATATTTGTTTGGGTCTACATTGTATTTTTCTTTTTCACTGAAGGTACCAATGCATGTACCAAATATCTACATTGAATTTTTCGTTTTCATGTTCATCTCCGCTCGATCTATGGTCTCCAAAACTATTAACCAGATGAATATTGGGATCAGAAACGTGTAGTTCATGCTCAACAATTCTGTCCTTTAATGGAATCCGTTAATAGCAATAGTTTTAACAGATCATTTTATTTCTATAGCAAAAGTTTCAATAGAATTTGTTTCCCCTTTTTATGCATTTTTATATGTTTTTATGGATTGTTTCAAACACGGTAATTAATACCCGTTGCAACGCCGGGTGTATCATCTACTAGTATTTTTAAGAACTACCACAGTGTGGAAGAGCGTCAACATTTAGCTCGAAATAAAATCCTGTAATTTTAGTGGGGTGACGTTACCCTTCTCACTTATAGTTGCCGCCACGTCCTAGGGTTCCGTGCCGCACCCACGAGCGGTCTAAGAGCCTACTTCTGCCACCACCTTCTAGGCCCTTCCCTCCCTCTCTCCTCTCGTCGCTGTCATCGGGGCACATCGCCGGGTGTAGCCTAGTCGGCGGTGGCGGGGTCCTTTCCCCCTCCTCCCAATTCCAACGCGATGACAATGGCGCTGATGATGCAGGTTGGTGTTCAAATTAGTTCTTACATGCACATGGTATGCAATATAATCTTCCGTCTTCGGTACACTCATTTTCCATTCTCTATGCAGCTGCTGGAGGCAGGCTATGTGTTTCTGTGCGGGACTACTACTGCTACAAATTCCAGATGCGTCCAGGTATATTCAACCCGATCCTCTACGGCAAGCGTCTTTTTCAGCAGTTTGCTGTCGACACATATATCAAAATTGAGAACTCTAGATTGGACTATATATGGGGCCATCAAGATAAGATACGGGCAGACCTTTACCAGATGAATATTGGGATCATAAATGTGTGGTTCATGCTCAACAATTTTGTCGCTTAACGGAATCCGTTAATAGCAATAGTTTTAATACATCATTTTATTTCTATAGCAATAGTTTCAATAGATTTTGTTTCCCCTTTTTATGCATTGTTTCAAACACGGTAATACCCCTGCAATGCCGGGTGTATCATCTAGTCTTTTTAAGAACTACCACAGTGTGGAAGAGCGTCAACATTTAGCTGAAAATAAAATCCTGTAATATTAGTGGGGTGACATTAGCCTTCACTTATAGTTGCCGCCGCGTCAAACTTTTTCTAAAAGAGAATGAAGAAAGATAAGCTTGTATGAGGGGAAAAATCACGCCTTTCACGAAAAGTCTTATACAATTCAGAAATAATGTATTTGAGCTAATAAATAACACAAGAGTAATGTTCACGGACGTTCTATTCTAGAGTATCTATCAGCACGCCACGCGGACGGTGTTAATTTGGCAAGGACATCATGTGTACGCTGGTGTTTTTTACAACCGTCAAATCACACCTGATCCTGAAGCCGTTTCTTGGCATATAGGACTTGCGTACGAGCTTGTTACTGCCCATGCCTTTACCCCCCGGCGTAAACGTATGTGTCGCCTTGAGAGGGGTGGAATAGCTGTATGATCCGCCATCTTTCAGCCGCAAACTCAAGGTGAAGTACACCCGCACGCCCGTCTCTGCCACGTCTCCGCAGGGACACAGGTAGGCACCCACGTACCCAGGTGCCCTGTCGTCACCGTCCGGGTAGAATGCAATACACCAGTCTTGGTCGCCAACTCTGAAGGTGCTGGAGGTGACGAACTTGCCGGCGCCCATGCCGGCGAGCAGCGAGTAGTTCATCACCATGAAACTGTGCGTCCCTGTAGCGGCCTCCGTGGTGCATAGCGACGACGTCTTGACCCGCACGGCCTTCGTTGCGCTCACGCAAGAGTTTCCCATGACGATCGAGTAATAAGTTGTAAGGAGAACGGGTGAGCTAGTCTCGGTCTCTTTAGGTTATATGCTTGACGGAACCTGGCTGTATTTATATACGTTATTAGTTGATCGTTGAAACCAAGGACTCCGGAGCTGTTCCCTATTTGGAGCTCGTACTCTAGTAATCTTCAGTTTTGGTTGTTTGCAATTTCTATGTCAAAGAGTTTTCTGTCATCCCAACTGTCCAACAAGATTCCTCAATCTCACGTGTACGTGCATGAAACCGATCCTAGCTTCAAGTCATCCGTACTAACTCCGTACGACGTCGTGACTTTTATTCATCCCCAGGAACTAACTATGGGCGTGAAGGCCAAGTTCACTCTAAGTCTGCTGGGGAAAGATGGTAAAGCATATATAGATTCAGAACCTGTGAGCATCGCGCGGACCTTCGAGGCAGGCGGTGTTTGTACTACTTGGGGCGTTCTCAAGTTCATACATAAGTGCAAGGTGCAAGCAGACTGCTTCACGGCCAGGTGTGATTTGACCGTCCTCAGAGAGGCCGTCGTGCAGAAGGTGTAGCAAGATCTTGCCATTCTACAATAACCTGTCCAAGAAAAGATCATATGTTACCAAGATATTATTCTCAATCATCTTTGCGACATCTTAGACGTCCGAGATTTTTCTTACATTTAAATGAACTCCTCAAGCTGTTTGATGTCATACTCAGATTTAAGCAGGGTATGGATGAATATGTGCATAATCCCAAGCAAAAAAAAAAAAACTTATTGTGGAGTAATCATAAAATGATTCCCCACATTTTGAATTTTGTTAGATTTTTTATTACTCTGAACATACAATCGAGTTGAACTTGCATTTCTTTCGCAATTGCACAGGAAGAGATGATGCACATCTATTCGTTCAGATTTTTCCACAAAGTTTGTCGGTGCAATTTTAGACAATCGAACTACTTCATTACCTGGATATTATCTGTATTACTATAATTTCAATCATACAACAACGATCTGAATGAACTGAAGAACAGAACAGCGTGCATACTACAGCTAATTTTCTCAGAATTTATGCTGCCAATGAATGAGCTAATCATTCCCTTGGATAAAAGTAGAACTGACGAGTTACGGCAATAGCCGAAGCACCAAGCTGCATACACCAATCCTCATAATGTCACTTACATGCAGAAATTTAGATAACAAGACATGGGTTGAAATTTAGCTCTGCATAGTTAGTCGCGCATGATAATTTGACCTCTAAGTGGGCCTACCCACTGCGGGATATCATTTCCAGCAACTCCTTCATGACCAGAGGACAGCTTTCTACCAAATGCTTGAATCCATCGGTTGCCATGACAGCTTGTAGCACATTCCGTGAAGCCATAAACTCAACACAAGCTTCCTTGAGATCCTTGCAATGGTGTTGCTCGGCTAGAACCAATGTTGTTGCAACCGTCTCCACATCCATGCTTTCCCACAATTTTCTTTCACAAATCATCCTTAACTTGTCCAGTCCATATCGATCTGCGGCAACTAGCAAGTGCTGAAATTTTGCCATTCTGCCTTGTTTGTGGTGCTCGTCATCTGTTAAAGAGTCTGTGTACACAAAGTGAAGAAGGGCCTCGAATATACAGGGCTCGATGTCATCAACTTTGATGCTCTGTGTTGCCTTCTCCTTCATCAGGCCAAACAATTCCGCCTTGAAAACCGGAGACCGTGTAGCCAACAAGCATCTATGTGCACTGAACAATTGACCACCCACGCTGAACGTCACGTCTGCTCCTTGACCATCTTTCAACATCTGATGGAGATGATCTTGCAGATTCGGCTGCGGAACCACAGAAAGGTTCCACTTAACCTCCTCGGTTCGAGGTTCTTTTATAACGGTGAGAACGCACCGTATTATGAAGCAGCCACGGTTGTATTCCGACGATGATTTCAGCTTGGACTTCTCAATGAATCGAACGATGCCCCAATCATAGCTTGCAGGAGGGATGATCTTCTCTAGTACGCCATGTTTTGTTAATTCTGCCTTGCCCCCTTTTTCTAGCATGTTCAAGGTAAACTTGGTCCTAACGCCCTTGGCTTGGCTGACGCAATACAAGAAGGCTGAAGCATTACCGGCACAATGAAGATCCTGCTCTCCATCTGGGTAGAACCTGATTTTCCAATCGTAGCCACCGACACTGAAGACTGATGAACTTAGGTATTTGCCGGCGCCCAGGCCTTCGAGCAGCGGGTAGTTGGCCAGCTCAAAATTGTGGGTCGCGGTGAAGCTCTCCGTGAGGCATCTGGACGACGTCTCCGGTAGGTTAATGACTGTAGAGGCGGAGTTGCTGTCCATGGCTCCAAAGAGAACTTCAGAGGTGGAGGTTTTGGCGATGGTGAATCTAAATGCAATGGGTACCGCAGGCTTGCAGAGCAAACAGAACTTCCCCTAAGAAAATTCAACTTGCAAACTAAAAAACATAATGAGCTCTAATTAGTACAAGATCAGCAGCTTTCAAAACGGGTAAAATCGGGCCTTTCAACGAAACATAGCCCAAAATTCAATCTGACAACAGTAAGCTCTCCATCCCCAAAACGCCACCCTTTGGTTGATCCGTTGATGAGTGGCGGATATCCACGATTTCATTGGGTGAGAATCAAATCGAAAAACTATCTAAGGTCTGATCCAAGCCTACGGACCTTAATGCATCACGACGAACGGGTAGCGGAGCACGGTGTTAGGCGACGGTGTTGAAACTCTGTGGATCAACTAGGTCTAGATGAATCACGGTAATACGCAATGAACAATGTTCTGTGAATGAATTGAGAGAGATACCGAGAGGGAGAAAGAGCAAAGAGAGGGAGAGGGGAAAAAACCACCTTCAGAACCTTTCGACGACGATGGGGTGTCGGTGGTGGACATGATGGCGTTGGTGGAACTTCCCGTGAGCACTGCGCTTACCCTAGATCGGAAGGGGATGTAGGTGGGGTTTGTGGCGGCGCGGTGAACCACGTACCGTGTGCCCCGGCCCCCACCTTCTTTATATAGCGCGTGTCACAGGGGCCCACCAACCACTAGGGTTGGGCGCCCCCGATCAGGGCGCGTGAGAACAAGTCTGAGCAGGCCGTTGGGCCTCCTCGGGAGAGATCAAACTAACATTCTCCCCCTTGATCTCAACTTTTACTTTTATCTTTATACATGTTACTTTTACTTGTTTCGTCACATATTGATACATAGAGCATCATCGTCACAGCTCAATTGCCGATAGAATCAGACAGCCACAATATACCTTTCTGTTTTGAAACAAAAACTGTTCCTTTTCGGGCCTCTCTCAATCCAGGAATCATAGGCTTTCCATTAAACCCATGCCGGCTATGTGATCTTTGAACACACTGGGTGGTAAGCCTTTCGTTAGCGGATCCGCAAGCATATCCTTTGTCTTTATATGCTCGAGACTTATAGTTTGATCCTCGATTTTATCCTTCACAACATAATAATTTATTTCTATTGGCTTTGTAGCGTTACTCGACTTGTTGTTGTGAGCATAGAATACTGCGGACTGGTTCTCACAATACATCTTTAGTGGTTTGCTAATGCAATCTACCACTTTCAAGTCGGGTATAAATTTCTTTAGCCATATCGCCTGCCCCGTGGCCTCATAACATGCTATAAACTCTGCATACATCGTGGATGATGCAACTATTGACTGTTTGGAGCTTCTCCACGAAATAGCTCCTCCTGCGAGAGTAAACACGTATCCTGAAGTGGATTTTCTATCATCTTTGTCTCCCGCAAAATCAGCATCTGAATACCCTCTTATCTCTAGGGAATCAGACCTTCTGTATGTTAGCATGAGGTTCTTAGTGCCTTGCGCATAACGCAATGCTTTCTTTACCATTTTCCAGTGCTCTGTGCCTGGATTCTCTTGATATCTACCGAGTACCCCGGTGATAAAATCTAAGTCAGGGCGAGTGCACACTTGTGCATACTGTAAGCTTCCAACAGCCGAAGCATATGGTACTGATTTCATTTGATCGATCTCATATTGGTTCTTGGGACATTGGAATTTCCCAAAACTATCGCCCTTGACTATAGGAGCAGGTGTGGCAGAACTCGCATGCATATTAAACCTTTTGAGAACTTTCTCAAAATATGCCTTTTGCGATAGTCCTAAGACTCCATTCGTTCTATCTCGGTGAATCTCTATGCCCAAAACATATGAGGCTTCACCAAGATCCTTCATATCAAAGTTCGAGGATAAGAACTTTGTTTCTCGTAGAAGACTGACATCACTGCTAGCAAGCAAGATATCATCCACATACAAGATTAGCAAAATGTATTTCCCACTTTTGAACTTTGCATAAATGCAGTTATCCTCAACATTTTCTTTAAATCCAAAACTCTTTATTGTATCATTGAATTTTAGATACCACTGTCTAGAAGCCTGCTTTAATCCATAGATGGATTTCTTTAGACGACATCCCATATCTTCCTTGCCTACCATGATAAACCCCTTGGGTTGTTTCATGTAGACCTTTTCTTTTAGATATCCATTCAAAAATGCCGTCTTTACATCCATTTGATGTAGCTCTAAATCAAAATGTGCAACTAGTGCCATTATGATTCTGAAGGAATCCTTACATGAGACCGGAGAAAATGTCTCATTGTAATCTACCCCTTCTCTTTGTGTAAAGCCTTTTGCCACAAGACGTGCTTTATACTTTTCTACATTCCCATTAGAGTCATACTTTATTTTGTAGACTCATTTACAGCCTACTGTTTTGGCTCCTTTGGGAATATCCTCTAAGTCCCAAACATCGTTGGAACTCATCGATCTCATTTCATCTTCCATTGCCTCCACCCATTTAGATGAGTGACGGCTTCTCATGGCTTCTTCATATGAGGTGGGATCACCTTCCTTATGAGCCGATTCTGTGTTATAAACTTTATAATCACTAGAAATAGCTGACTTTTTACGTCTCGTGGACCTTCTAAGGCCTTCATTTTCTTGCTCATGTCGTGCCTCAACTTCTGGCACATCCTCTTGAGAAGACTGCTGCTCCTCCCTTTCATGCTCAACTTCGGGTTCAGTCGGCTTCTGACGAGCAGGTTCCGAATCTTCACCTCTAGTTGTCATATTTGGAGTCACAACAGGTGCTTGCACCGCAACCTCAGGGGTTGACGATGCAGGTACAACAGGTAGCGAGAAAAACGGCTCTTGAATCATCGGATTAGGTGCACACACCCTCTTCTCCTCAAGATCAATTTTCCGAGTTACCATGCTCCCCTCCATCATTTCGTCCTCTAAGAAGACCGCATGTCTCGTTTCTACAAACTTTGTGTATCTGTCTGGACAGTAGAAACGATAACCTTTTGATCTATCACGATAGCCAATGAAATGGCAACTCACTGTTTTGGTATCTAACTTTGCAATGTTTGGATTAAACACTTTTGCCTCAGCTGGGCTCCCCCACACCCTGAGGTGCTTTAGGGATGGAACTTTTCCTGTCCACAGCTCGTACGTAGTTTTGGGCACCGACTTGCTTGGTACTCTGTTGAGAATGTGAATGGCGGTTTTAAGTGCCTCCATCCATAATCCCAATGGCAAAGTGGAATAACTCATCATACTGCGTACCATATCCATAAGAGTACGGTTACGCCTTTCAGCTACTCCATTTTGCTGAGGTTCGCCCGGCATTGAATACTGGGCTACTATGCCATTCTCCTGTAAGAACCTTGCAAAAGGTCCAGGGACTTGGCCATATGGAGTGTGTCTGCCGTAGTACTCCCGCCCACGGTCAGATCTCACTATCTTTATTCTTTTATCATGTTGATTTTCAACTTCAGCCTTGAATATCTTAAATTTATCCAACGCTTCAGATCTTTCTTTAATTGGATATATGTATCCATGTCGGGAGTAATCATCTGTGAATGTTATAAACGAGTCATAACCATCCACACTTTTCACAGGAAATGGTCCACACATATCGGTGTGAATAATTTCCAGTGTTGTTGTACTTCGGTTTGCACCCTTTTTAATTTGATTTACATACTTTCCTTTAATGCAATCTATGCATTGCTCTGTTTCTGAGAACTCTAGCGGAGGAAGAATATCATTTTTGATTAGTCTTTCTATTCTCCCCCTCGAAATATGGCCCAAGCGACAGTGCCATAATTTTGATGAGTCATGAGTTCTCTTTCTTTCTTTTGTTCGTTATTCGACCCAGAAACATGCTCATTCACTTTACACACAGAATAAACTTTTTCACGCAAAGATAATAAATAAAGCTCATTGTGGAGGTAAGCAACCCCCACATGAATATTATTACACCACAAGGCACATTTTCCATGTCCAAAATAACACTCATAATTGTCTTTGTCTAAGCGTGATACACTGATAAGGTTCCTGTGTAGTGAAGGAACAAACAAAACATCTCTAAGCAGAATAGTGAAACCATCAGCAAGCTCCAAGGAGATGTTGCCAACAGCTTCTACGTCTGCTTGAACTCCATTAGCGACCTGAATGCATCTTTCGCTTCTTAGCGTGCTCCGGGTCGAACTGAATCCCTGTAAAGAATTTGCAACATGAAAAGATGCACCTGAGTCAATCCACCATGTAGATTTGGAAAACTGTGTATACAGGGATTCATTTACAAAGGAAACAACATTGTTACCTTTCTTTGCCATTATGTACTTTAAAAAATCTGGGCAATCTTGCTTGTAATGGCCAGTCTTTTTGCAGTGGAGACAAGTGTCTTTGTCCACTGGAAAAAAACCTCTGTGGGTACTGATGCTGCTGCTGATGGGGACCTTTCCCATGTGGTTTTGAAGGAGAACCAGTATGGCTTTGACTATAGTTTCTTTTCTTATTATCCCTCACATAGTTCACAGAACCACCATGTGAGGCTTTGAGTCTGTCCTCCTCTTGAACACACATAGCAATAGTCTTTTCAACATCCCACTTTTCAGGGGCCATGTTGTAGGCCATGTTGTAGTTTATCACAAAGTTGTCAAACTGACTTGGCAGTGAAGCCATGATCAGATGGACAGGCTTGAGATCAAGATCAGCATCCATGGGCTTAAGTTTCGCAGCCATGTTGCTCATCCTCAGTATGTGCTCCCGGATGCCATGTGCACCTCCGGTGTACTTTTCAGTTACCAGCTGTTTGATCAACTGGGTGGCATAAACCTTTGAAGATCCAGTGAACTGGCTCTTTATCTTTTCTAAGTACTCCGTAACGGAATCACACTCTGCAATTGAGCCCACGATTGCGTTCTCAATTGTATTCTTTATAAATGCCATGCACTTTTTATTGGCTGTTTGCCACTTTCTGTTTTCAATAGAATATGCAACCTCCAAAGGAGCATGGTCTCTTTTCTTTCTTTCCCATCCAGCATCATCATCCGTTGCCTCTTTAACAGGCTCTTTTGGCTTGACAGGCTGTGGAGTGTCCACAACCCAGTCAACCTCTGCACAGATGAAGGCAAATTCCACCTTCTTCCTCCACTCACTGTAGTTGTCGCCTCTCAGCGTCGGGATATCCTTGATGCATGTCATCAAGTAGAACCCGCCTGAAAACCACAATGAAGTGAGAAAACTAACAACAATTGCATGTAATAATCCAACGTTGGTTAAAATTATAACACACAACTGTTTATGCAATTATGACTATATCACCGTTGGGCAGAAAATAGCAATAAAAACATATATGACACTATAGCAATTAATCATGATAATGCTATTAACAACGTTGGTTATTTAATAACATAAATCATAACTATCACTTTAACATGCTCTTAAAAATAATTCTCACTTTAATCCTATTTTTCTTTATTTAAGAGCACTTTTATTCAATTTGCAGCGGAAAACATGAATACATAATTCATACACTTTATACTTTATATGAATATTTCATTCACTTTTGTAAATCCTAAACAATAATTTCGTTGGAAAAAATTGAATAGAAAAAACAAGAACAAATTTGCCCAAAAAAGGACCAATTACTATTAAATTCTGCTTCTGTAATAAGAATAAACAGAAACAGAAAAAAAAATGGGCAGAAAAAAAAATAGCAGTACGGCCACGGCCTGGCTTAACTCATGCCGCGCCCGCGCGGCTGTTTTCTATCTGTTGCTCGCGAGCTCAAGGGCAAAAGGGCCCAGCCCAGTGGTCGTGGTCCGCTCGGGCGGTGCGGTGCTAACCGTCGCTCGCGCGCACCCCCGCCCTCTTCTTTTCTGGCCGAAAAACCTGCCCAGGCCCAGCCAACGCGCGGCCTCTCTATGCTCTCGGCCTGCCAGCGAGCTAGGGTTTGATGTGGTTCGTCGGATCTAATCCGACGGCTGTCCGTCGTTTTCGGCAGAAACAAAAACGGGAGGGGATGGCCCCAAAAGAAACCCTAGCCCCCATTTGCCCCTGCCTCTGTCTCGCTCGCACCCGCAGCGCCTAGAGCTTGGGCCGCCGGTGGCCACCGCGCCTTGCGTGCGCTCCGCCGCGCAGCGACTAGCGCCGCCGAGCGGCCTCTCTTTTTCTGTTCCCCACCCCTTTCTGTCTGTATCTGCGAGTGAGGGACGCATCTGCGCCCTCCTCAACTCCTCTCTCTGCCGACCGCCGGTGACGTCACCGGGCCGTGCGCGCGCGGTCACCGCGACCAGTGCCGCCGCGCCTGCCTCTCTATTCCTCCCCTCTTCTATCCTCCCCACTGTAACAACGAGAGAGAGCGCCACGGGAGAGGTTCCTGTGTTCGTGCTTCGACGGCGAGCTTTCGGTGGCGCCCCTGCTTTCCCCCTTGCCGGTGTGCGCTAGCTCCCGAGGGAGAGAGCGCCGCCGTCAAGCGGCATAGTGGAGGTGCTGTGTCTTTTCCCCGCCCGGCGGTTCTTCGATCCAGGCGCCTCAGCTTGCCGGTGCGCGCCCGAAAGCGAGAGGAACAGCGCGGCCATTGCGGCGGCACACTGTTGCCAGGTAGGGTCTCTTTTCCCATCCCCTTCTCTCTGTTAGGGTTAGGGTTTCTTTTGGGGTTGGATCTTTTTCTTTGTTTTTCACCGAATCAATCTAGAGCCTAGCATAGCTCTGATACCAATGTTGAAACTCTGTGGATCAACTAGGTCTAGATGAATCACGGTAATACGCAATGAACAATGTTCTGTGAATGAGTTGAGAGAGATACCGAGAGGGAGAAAGAGCAGAGAGAGGGAGAGGGGAAAAAACCACCTTCAGAACCTTTCGACGACGATGGGGTGTCGGTGGTGGACATGATGGCGTTGGTGGAACTTCCTGTGAGCACTACGCTTACCCTAGATCGGAAGGGGATGTAGGTGGGGTTTGTGGCGGCGCGGTGAACCTCGTACCGTGTGCCCCGGCCCCCACCTTCTTTATATAGCGCGTGTCACAGGGGCCCACCAACCATTAGGGTTGGGCGCCCCCGATCAGGGCGCGTGAGAACAAGTCTGAGCAGGTCGTTGGGCCTCCTCGGGAGAGATCAAACTAACAGACGGAGCTGGAGCCTGGAGAGCAGCGCGCCGAGAAAAGGAGTTGGCAGGCGTACGCGCGACGGGCAAGACAGCGCCACCTCGCGGGGAGAGGACGCAGATCCGCAAGCTCGGGAGGTCCACCGGAGGGCGAGCTTTTGCGGGTGGAGGAACCGTTTTCTGTTTAGCTACGCAGGTGGTGGAGGCTGGGAGGAAGAAAACCTAGCCGCCGGCGTCCCTCGGCAAATACAAACGGTGGTGGGTGCTCCTACTGTCCTTCAGCTCCTGTACTTGGGCTGGCCCAAGTTGGACCGAAGTGTTTCTCTTTCTTTTTTGTCTTTCTATTTCTTTTGCTTTTATTTTTCATTATTTTATTTTAAAATATTATGTTTTTTCATGCATTTTGGGAGATGTGATCATATGTATCAAGTAGTATATGTGCCCACTAGTCATAGCGGTGTTTCCATGGAATCGTAAGAATAAATCTTGCCATAGGTGAATTTTCTATTCAACTTTTTTCATGTATTTTAGACAAATGACTTTGCCATAAAATGTTCATACATTTTAAAAGAGATATCTTTTCTCGAAGAAAAATACTCATGTAATTCATAAAAAGTTCTGACGAGACCCCGAATATCTATGTTTTACGAAAAAATACATATCTACCCAAAATAAAAATAAAAACTAATTATGGATTGAGAAACAAATTGCGAGATAAAAATAAATTAAGTCTTTCAAACACATTGTCCATTTATCTCAAGATAATATGTGGAAACTTCTGAAAATTATCTCTACTATAATGTTACATATGAAATATATATCCTTAATACACCGCACCATTCGCTAAATAAGTTTAAAATAAAAAAAAATAGGTTTACATCTTAACACCCATGGTACTAGTAAAAAGTGAGAGATGGAGAGGTTATAGATGGAAAATATCACTCAAAGAGGGGAAAAAGGTTGAGGTTGGGGCGGAACTCCATTTTCGAAGTCTCCTTAAATATTGTCTCCTTTTGGGAATCTATTCCCAACATGAGGTTGGGGGCGGAGTGTGAAACCAAAATATTGTTATGGGTTGATATTTGGGCTGAGAGGTAGCCCTTTGGACACCCCTTCATCTTTTTGTTGAATGTTTGTGACAATGCTCTGAATCGGGTGGAGATTTTTGGGTCCTTACTCTAGTGGTCCTGCTGTTTAATTTTTTTTAAACCATATTTATGATTCTCAAATAATTTGTATTTGAGCCTACAAAAAAATGAAAAAAGTGTAGACTTGAGTATGCCTATTTTTCAATCTCTAAATTTATTATACTTTTTATTTTAGGTAGCATATAATACAAAGTATTTGAATTGATATGTTGCACGTTTATAAGATACACCATTGCCTACACATGGATCTTTTTCACATTTTTTTAAACTCGTAAATAAGATTTTCGAATTTAGTAAACTGGTAGGAGCATTGGAGATTGGATGGTAAAAGTACTTTACGCTTTGAACCTTGTTAAAGGAGTTTTCATCAACGACTGCTGATGGCAGAAATGAATCTGACCTTGGCAATAACTGGGCTATGGTCCGCCCAGCTGAGTAGAATCCTCTCTATTCACTTGTAAACTACAACCCATTAACATCCCTATTTTGGGTGGATGGTGTCATGCTCCAGCTCCGGCTCACCGGTTGCTCCTCACCCAACGCTCACCCAACGCTGGAGGCTTGCGAGGGAGTTGCAAGAGTTGGGCTATTCGAGGCGTCAAGTTAGGAGAGGCTTGCGGTGGCAACCACAATGTGCAAGGGGAGGGAAAGATTTGATGTTTTTATGGTCCGGGATTTTATTTGTACCTATCTTAGTAAGAGATTTCATTTGTTATGTTTTTTTAACTTACCATATTACATGATGATGAGGAGGAAATCAGTAGATCCATTTTCCAAAGCAATCTCTTTGTTGCCCATTATATTTACAGTTTTTTTAGAGAAATTACATTTACACAATTGGATTCACATATATTTTGAATTTGTTTGGCCTTATATTAGGTACTAAAGAAAAAAAAATCTGCATGTAGCCCTTCTTGTTTTGCATGAGATAAATGTGTACAAAAACCCATGGTGGGATATATAGATATGAAATGATTAAACATGAACTCTCCAATTTCTTTACAGGTGTATCATAATATGCACGACACGATGTTTTAAATGAAAAAATAATGCAAGAGATGGTGCTCTTTTTTACCCGTTGCAAGGGGAGGCACTTTGCTAGTTAGTTGTAATATGGGATAGAGGGAGTACTTAAAAAAGCAATATTCATTGGAACATTGAAAAACATACAACGTGCCATGTGCGCTAAACTTCTTAATACACATTTTGATAACCATACATTTCAATTTTATTCTAACGTTCTATATGATAATATAAAACACTATTTTGTTTTGCATGTGTTTCAAACCGCGATAAGAAGACACACTCTTGAGAAAAAATAGTATTATTTCCTATGCCACTGACGAAGGGGTGAACCTTGGACCCGGCGAGAGGATACCCGGTCCTAGGCCCAAGCTAAACCCACGAAGGGAAGCCTTTGGAGTATTCTAGAAGGCTTAATTGAAGCCCACCCGTAATGCCTTGCGGGTTAAGATAGGAAACTTGTAACCGACATAGGGTTAGAGTTCGAGTCCTCCCCAGATAGGGTTTGAGACCTGGCTATCTATATAAGGCCAGAAGAACCACCGGAAGAGGACCAGGCAATACCGCATCACCAAAGCCTTGAGCTCGAGATCATACTCTCGACTTGAGCAACCACCATTGTAACCGATCTATTCGATAATACAGATCGACAGAGGCAGGAGTAAGGGTTTTACCTCTACGAGGGCCCCGAACCTGGGTAAATCGTGCCTCCTGTCTAGCCGACGATGGTCACCAGCGCCTACAGGTTCTCCTATTCGAAACCCTATGGGTTCACCCGAGGGACTTGTTGAGATGCAGATTCGACAATTGGCACCGTCTGTGGGAACGGCGGGCGCTGGATCTCCGGCATCTTCGGCTTCATCATCCAACTCTCATTGGAAACCTTCGACCTCGACTCCGACCAACCCTATTCGGATCGGATCTGTCGTGGTCACCCCTCACTCGCCGGAATCACGCCCGGTATTCAGCGATCTGGAGAAGAGCGTCACCTTGCCGTTCGGAAGCTTAAAGTTCTACACCAACAAATACGGGATCCTCCACTTCCCTGAGGAACCAGGATCTGAGTCAGGAGATGTTGCCTCGCGACCCTACCTGGAGAAAAGTGGCGAGTCCATCCGCTTCAACGCCAGCGACTTCCATACCCTCTCTACAGAGGAACCTTCTCGGGTCAAGAAAGCCTTCCGAGTTACGCCTAGGACTCACGAGCCACGACTGGCTCAGGTCTGCATGGCAGGATCGGAACAACCACCCCAGGAAACAGAACACAGCGCAGGGGAACGCGCTGAGATCGGTGTCTCGCATGACGCTTGGGATCGAGCAAAAGAGGCCATCCAAACGAGCAAGCCACATGTGGCCGGAGCCCCACACGAAGACATGGTCGCCTACCACTATCATCTAGTGAGAGCATCCACCGCGATTAAGGAAGCTCGGATAGATCTAGCCCATCGGAAAAAATTGGCGGATGAATCAAGTCAACGCCGAGCCGAGCTGTCCCTAACACCTTCTGTCGGAACTCGGCCCACAAGGAAGGGATACGCATCAAGAACGGCATCCATGGACGCCGAGTCCCTCGGCGGGATCAGCAGGTCACTCGGGCCTTCCCTCATGCGGGTCGACGAGGAAGGAAACGTCTATCCGCAAACTCCTGCTGCCGCAGTCTTAGCCGCAGCAACCTACATGCAGATGAATCAACCAGGGGAGAACGACCCCCGAGAGGAGCAATACAAGCAAGTTCGGAAAGGATTAGGCATGGCAGCCTCAAGGCTTGCCTCCTATGATCGCAGGAAAGCTGCCGAACAGAAGGAAAAGGAGAAGGAAGCATCGCGCAAGCATAGGAGTGCTTCACCCAGAAGAGAGAAATCGCCTCGCCGTGGTCGAGGAAAAGAAGCCCGGCGACGCGATGACAGCCGAAGCAGCGGCGAAGATAGCCCGAGAAATAGAGATCTCGGCTCGCGACATCACAGCAGCCTCTCGCGAAAACGCAGCAAGGAACCAAGGAAGGAAGCCGATCGTGATCAACCGGGATATAATGCGCGGTCAGATATTGCGCAAAATAGAGTGGACAAGGCGAGAGCAGCAAGGAACCGCGCACGCTCCTCATCTGGTTCTTCGGATGACGAGACATGCGGCGCGCTGTGCTTCGCCCGCAGCATCCGCAAAGCGCCTCTACCCAAGAGTTTCAAGCTCAGCACAGAAGTAACACAGCACGATGGTTCACTCGAACCTTCGTCATGGCTAAACGACTACCTCACAGCAGTAAAATGCTAACGTGGGAACAAGAACATGGCTATGCAGTACCTCAACCTACACTTGGTAGGAGCGGCACGTAGCTGGTTGGAAGCAAGAAGGAAATCCTGCTACGCATCATGGGACGATCTGCACTTCGATTTTTGCAAAAATTTCCAGGCCTCCTACAAAAGACCAGCAACCATCAAAGAACTGCGAGCCTACAAACAAAAGAGCGGCGAGTCCACTCGCGAGTACATCCAGCAATGGACCACGCTCAGGAACGCCGCAGGAAACATATCAGAGGAAGTAGCGGTTGAATCCTTCGCGAAAGGCGCTCGACGAACTACTTTCAGAAAAGAACTGGGACGAGCCGTACCCAAGAATATTGGAGAACTGATGATCATAGTCGATAAATGGGCTAACGGAGAGGACCCAGTGCGCAACGAGAGGGCATCTTTGCCCGCACCCGAGGATGACCGCCATGGTCAAAAGAAAAGAAGTAAGTACTACGATCACGACGACCGAGAAGAACTGGTAGCAGCGGAATTCACGCGAAATCACGATAGCGGACGCCATGGAAGTCTCGAATGGAAACCAAAGACCGAAGACAAAACCCCCGAGGAGGACCTCGACGGATACTGCTCGCTACATCTGTTTACAGATAAGCGCACAGGCAAAACTAAGGCAACACACCTTCTCAAGGATTGCCGGAAGTTCATCGAAATCCACGAGGCCTTCTCAAAGAAAAGTAGATCAGCAGCTAGTCAAAGCTACCCACCACTTCCAGGAGGAGGACACCAAGGGTTCCAACCGCCACAACCCCTACCTCCGCCAGGAAATCAGAACACGGTGCTAGCCGCACTACCTAAGCCACCCGTAGCAAACGCTTGAGCCAACGCATACCCGAACCCGGCTGGACTGTTGGGGATGATACAGAAAGTCTGCCCATCCCGCAGAGCTCAAAAGACAAACACACGGCAACTATGCATGGCTCTGCAAACCCCACCAACAAGACCCGACTACCTGAAGATGGCGGATCAGCCGATCACCTTCTCCATGGCAGACCAACCCCCGCGAATCCATCGACCAGGACACGCTGCCCTAGTAATCCAAGCACAAATTGGCAATTACGAATTACCTCGTGTATTCATGGACGGAGGCAGCGGCATCAACATCATCTACACGGATACGCTCCGTCGGATGAACAGGAACCTGGAGGGACTCGCAGAATCAGAAACATCCTTCCACGGGATAGTTCCAGGAAAGGCAATCCGTCCACTCGGAACAATCAATCTAGAGGTGGTGCTGGGAAATCGACGCAATTATAGGAGAGAGTTCCTAGACTTTGAAGTAGTCGACTGGCCCTCACAGTACCACGCCATTCTTGGTCGAATAGCGTTCGCAAGATTCATGGCAGTACCACATTATGCATATCTGAAGCTCAAGCTACCTGGGGAATATGGCCCAATCACCATCGACGGAGATTTCCAGAAATCCAACAAGTGCGACATCGAGTTCAATGAGATCGTAAAATCTTTCGGGATGCAAGAAGAACTAGAGGAGATAGCAAAGACCACGGACCACTCCGTGATGCCCCTCACAAAGAAAAACGCACCAGAACTGGAATTCAGTGCCAACAGCGACACTCGAAAACATCAAGTGCATCCGACAGATTCTGCAAAAACGGCTATGGTTTCCACTACCCTCTCGCCAGCATAGGAAAGCGCGCTCGTCGAACTCCTCCGTGAGTACTGGGAAATTTCGCCTCGCGGCCTTCAGATATGCCAGGAATACCCAGGGAGTTTGCCGAGAACTCACTCGAAGTCTACAAAGCCCATCAAGCAGACCACTCGACGGTTCTCAGAACCCAAGCAGAAAGTGCTTGGAGAAGAAGTAAACAGATTGCTCGCAGCGAAATTCATCAGAGAAATAAAAATACCCACTTGGTTAGCGAACCCAGTGCTGGTCCCAAAGAAGAACACCAACATCCTTCGAGTGGGCATCGACTACACGTCGCTGAATAAGCACTGCCCCAAGGATAACTTTCCCCTCCCGCGAATCGACCAGATCGTGGACTCCACTGCAGGCTGCCAACGCCTCTCCTTCCTAGACGCCTACTTAGGGTACAACCAGATCCGGATGAAACAGGAAGACGAGGAAAAGACATCATTCATCACACCTCACGATGTATACTACTACACGACGATGCCCTTCGGGCTAAAAAAACGCATGCGCAACATATCAACGATGCATGCAAAAATGCCTCGCCAAGCTCATTGGAAAGAACGTACAAGTGTATGTTGACGACATCGTCATCAAGACTCGAGTGGAGGATACGCTCCTCGAGGACATCAGAGAAACATTTGGCGCTCTAAACGCATACAGGATTAAAATCAACCCGACAAAATGCGTCTTCGGCGTCCCAGCAGGACAACTTCTCGGGTACCTGGTATCCGCCAGAGGAATCGAAGCCAACCCGGAGAAGATACAAGCAATCTTGACAATGAAGGAGCCCACCAATCTACGCGGAGTCCAGCAGCTCGCAGGGCGACTAGCCGCCTTGAGCAGATTTATCGCGCGATTGGGTGAGCAGGCGTTACCGTTCTACAAGCTGTTGGAGAAGACGGATAAGTTCGAGTGGACATCAGAAGCAAAACATGCATTCACAGACCTGAAACGATCCTTACAGAGCAGGCGCGTTCTCGCAACACCACAAGAAAGGGAACCACTCTACCTATACCTAGCCGCAACAAATCAAGGCATCAGCACGGCCATTGTGGTCGAACGACCTAAGGACGGCAAGGCATATGGAGTTCAAAGACCGATATACTACATCAGCGAGGTGCTCTCGTCGTGCAAACAACGATATCCTCACTACCACAAGCTTGCATATGGAGTTGTTCTCACAGCTCGAAAGCTCAAGCATTACTTCCAGGAACATACCGTAACAGTGGTCAACGATGCATCACTCGGTACAATCATGAACAATCCAATGGCATCCGGAAGAATAGCAAAATGGAGCATCGAGCTGGGCGCCTGGGACATTATCTACGCAGGGCGCAATTCCGTGAAGTCACAGGTACTCGTGGAATTTCTGAGCGAGTGGACAGAATTACAAACGCCCGGGCCGCCGGAATACACGAGTAACTGGATCATGTACTTCGACGGATCCAAAAGGAACGAAGGAGCTGGAGCTGGGATCGTCCTAATATCACCCAGAGGAGACAAGTTGCAGTACGTCCTACGATTGGACTTCCCACCCGACGATCCAGCATCAAACAACGACACAGAATACGAGGCCCTGTTGCATGGGATGAAGATGGCAGTCGCGTGCGGAGCCACCCGACTGATGATCTATGGCGATTCCAATCTCATCGTGCAACAGACTGTCGCACCCGGACTTCTAGGGGATACTCATCGGGCCGAACTGAATAGTAGATGATTGGATTACGGGGCTTATCTTTACCCGCGTCCTCTTACGAGTAGGCCAACACTTATGTGTGACAACCAATCTCTACTATCCACCGTCGATGTAAACTATCCCATAGAAATCATGATACTTCCATTGACGTACTTCAAACCATTCACACATGGTACGTCAACGGCGTTGAACAAAATGATAGCACAACATATCTCTAGGACACAAAAGATGGAAATAAGTTGCAAATAGCTCTCACTAGAGCAGAGATAGCAAATACAATCATCTAGAGGACACATGTCCCAACATAACATCATTACATCACAGCGGAAGCCTTCAACATGTCTGAGTACAGACAAGATCCAAATAGGCCTAAGAGGCCGGAAACGAAAAGACGGAGCCCATCCACGAAGTCTCGGATCCTGCCCGGGTCCGCTATCTACTCGTTAGCAGTCTCGTCATACTCCATGTAGTAGCCACCATGGGGATCCTCGGAAACGTAGTCTGCGGAAACCACAGCCCCAAAGGGGTCAGTACATAAACGTACTGGCAAGCAAGACTCACAGTTCACCAAAGTGTAACCCGTCAACACCAAGCACAGATGCTTTGGGTTCAACGGAAGAAAGGGGTGATACAAAAGATACTGCAGCGGGCTGCTCTAACCAACTACAGAAACATACTACAACTTCCGGCTAACAGAAAGGAGATAAGATAGCGTACCGTAACCAGCTAACAACTAACCACCAAACAAACCCATCCTGGATCTCGCCCCTTATCCAAAGAAGCAATCCGAGGATAACTCACACAGTTGAATTAATGATGGTTCAGATTATTGTGTCAATAAGCCTATTACTAGTCAAGTTGTTAATCATTGGGTGTAAGGTTGTTAATCATTAGGTTTAAGTTGTCCTGAGTACTTGTTAGCCAGTACTTTCACCAAGTAGTCCATAACCGCGGAAAACACGGCTTCTCGAGAAGATTTATCCCTGCAGGGGTGCACCAATTTGGCCGTACACGTAAGAATAACCCGCTAGATGGGAAGGCCTTTCCCACCAAGCGGGGCACTCAACACAACTCAACTCTTCTTCGCATCAAGCCCAAAGAACACCGTGCAGTGAGCGCACGGCTAATCGAGCCCCACGAAGAAAAGGGGACCCTCATAGCACTCTAAGAACGTGTCTCCCTAAATGCCGACTACAAAAGTTCCACCCTGGCCTGGGCTCGCAAAAACATGCATGCGGCAAATGGAACACCCGAACTAAATGAGGCGATTTCGACGAGATGCGAATCGAATCAAATTGAGGGGGGCGCCCATACACGCTTCCCACATGCGGTTAGTGCGCTCATCATGGATCAGTAGACAAGACCCTTTTCCTATTAGGGTCGACACTAGCAGGCCTCAAAACCACGCAGGGCCTCCTGCCGGTGCCTTATCATCAAATTATTATTAATCAACATTAGCATGATTCATTGTTTAACCTCGAGCCCCAGAACATAATGGAAATAGATAACAGAAAGTAACGGGTAACAGACTCGAGCAAAACAACCCTAAGCATGCTAGTAAGACACGGGCAACAAGCAAAGGGGTTATAGGTGTGGAGGTGAGGCAATATCAGGGTTAAAAGATAACATGTGATAGGTTCGAACAGAAGCAACGATTCATAGGGCTAGCAGAATAGACAACGGAAAGTATCGGTAACCAAGGTTGAAAGGAACACAGTGGTTCATGTGAGTGAATACTTGCATGCAAACCCAGTAGCCTGGTACTGAGCTAACTCCTTAGAAGGGGTGTCGTAAGTATCGTCGGTCTCAACGTCGTCGTTTATCCGAGAAGAAGCAAACAAACAACGCAGAGAACAAACAATCAATAACATGGCATAGTGCACAAACATGGGATGATGCATGACCATTTAATTGATGCATAGAAATAAACTAGTTGACAAGATAGCAACATGATTAAATGGACCCACATGCAATTGGATTGCATATGAAAAGCCCATGAATTATGGTTGAAATAATTGTTTTACAACTAACCAATAGGTGAAAGTGGATTAGCATGATGCATGGATGAGGAAAACAACAAAATAACAACAATAGAATCAATTGGAAATAAGGTTTACCAAGTTTGGAAATTTGTTTATGAAGTTAAGAAATTTTGGTTTCTTAAAGGTGTCACGGAAGCATGTGTTGTTTTCACCAATTTTAATTGTTCAAAATAGATACCAAAGTTCATATTTGATAATAACACACAATTTTAGGTGGAATACATGTTTCACTTGTTGAAAATGGATTTCAAATAAATTATTTATGAATTAAACAAGTTTGAACAAGTTTTAATTGAATTTGATCCAAACATGAACTTATTTGAATTTTTATTTGTTCAAAACATTAAGTGAGATTCATATTTGAAAAGTTTATACTTTTAGGGTTGGAAAACATATTTTATATGTCCCAAAAGAAATTAATTTGACCAAGTTAGGAATTTAGCAATTTTAAATGAATTAAATAAGGTTTAAATTATTTAACCAATTTTAATTATTCAAAACATGAAACAAATTTTATATTTGAAAAGGTGGTTTAATTTTGCATGGAAAACATATTTCATTTGTTGCAATTGGATTTAAAATGAGCAAGTTATTATTTTGGCAATTTTAAATGCAATAATTAAGAAACAGTTGTTTTCAGCAATTTAAAATATTCAAAACAGCAAACAAAATTGATATTTGGAAAGTACATGAAAAATGGGATGGAAAACATATTAAGTTTGTCGAATTTGGAATTTTTATGCCCAAGTTATGAATTTTGCAAAATTAAGTGAATTAAGCAAGTTTTCAAATATTTCACCAATTTAAAATAATCAAAACAGTAAACAAATTTTATATTTGGATAGACAATTCAATTTGGGACAGAAAACATATTTAAAAAGTTGGATTTGGAGTTAAAATGATTTAGTTATGCATTTTCCAAGATTAGGGTGCAAATCTGCCATTTTTATTACCTCTAGGGACTTAGGAAAAAATTTACAGGGACTAGAAAATAACTGGCAAGGACCTATTGGTGATTTCTGAGAAGGTGCTGTACCAAAACAAAAGGGAAAAAAAGGTTTGGTTTATTGAGGGAGGGGGGACTCGAACCCGAGCCCTCCTGCTGTGAGTTTGGGGTGCTAACCAGTGTGGTGTGCGTGCACTTGTGACAGGAAGGGGAAGGGGTGAGGATAGGGTGTGGCCTGCGGCTGTTTTTTCTCTGAATCTAAAACTGCTCGTTACTGAACCTGGGCGGACAGAAACGAGGGATGGTCGCCGGCATCTCGCTGCCCGCTCGCCGTGGGGCGCCGTGGCAGGCTGCTGTGCGGTGGGCCGTGCGGGTGGAAGGGAGAGGAGGAGAGACGAGAGGGAGGGAGGCGAGGCGAGGAGCTCACCTTGGGGCCCTCGAGCGGACATGCGGGAGGAGGCAGTCGGGGCAGCACAGGGAGCGACGGCCGGCGACTTGGAGCGGACGGAGGCGGCGCCTCGGGCCGTCCCGGCCCCTGGCGTGAGGTGGAGGAGGGAGCCCGCGGTGGGGGGTTTCCATTCCCCCACTCGCCCGGGCCGGAGGGGGGCTAGACGGCCGGCGATCACCGGAGGGAACGGAGGGAATTCGGTGGGGGTTCAGAGGTTGCAGTACAGAGAACAGGGGAGGTTGCAGGGAGAGAGAGCAGAGGGGAGGAAGAAGATTGGAGGCGGGGGAGATAGAGGAGGAGGGAGCTAGGGTTGAGGGGAACCCTAGGGCATCGGGCTGGTTCTTAAGGAGGGGGAGGAGGTGGTGATCACCGTTGCTGCACCTCCTCTGTCGACGTGGTGCTCTGGATGGAGACCGTACAGAGAAGAAGATGACCCCGAGGGGGGTATTGGGCCAAGGGAAAGAGGTGGGCTGGTGGGGGGAGAATTGGTGGGCTGGGCCCTCTCTCTCTGTTAGCTGTTTTAATATTTTTGTTCTATTTATTTTTTTCTGCTGAATTAAAATATAGAAGGAAACTAGGGTTTTGAGTTAGGAGAATTTTAGAGAAAATTTGTGTGAGCTAGTAATTACAAGATCAACAAAAGGCCCACTTTGGTTTTCCAAAAAGTTCAAATGGTTTTGCTGTTTTGTAATTGATTGAATTTGGATGGATTTTGAATATTGGGTGATTTAATTAAAAGAAACATTTTCCAAGAGTTTGAACCCTCAAATTATTTGAAACAAATTGCTTAACTTTGTTTTGGTAAATTGCAATAATTCCAAAGGGTTGCTGTTTGGAGTTTTGTTTGAATTTGAACAACATTTGGATTAAGTGAACTATTAAAAACCACAATTTTAAATAGTTGAAACTTAGGGATTTAATGGAAACAATTGATTGAATGGTTTTGTCATTTTCATAATTTTCAAAAGGGTTGCTGTTTTGGAAATTAATTGAATTTGAAAAGGGGTTTGGTATTAAATGAATTTTTGATAGAAACAAAACAATAGTTTGGGATCACAACTTCAATGGAAGCAATTGATTGTTTTGATTTGAAATATCATTTTGGAAATTGTAACATCACAAGTATGAAACAAAAGGTTTGAAATTTGGTTTGAAATTCAAATAGAAAACAAAGGAAAACAAATGAAAACAGTTGGAAAACAAAGAAAAACAGAGAAAAACAAATGGAAAACAAACAAAACAAATGCAATGAACATGATGCCATGATGCAAAACATAAAATAACAGAGAGCAAAACATTCTAAAGGCTATTTTTCATACTTGGGGTGTTACAAAACGCCCCCCCTTGAAGGAATCGCGCCCCGAGATTCCTACGGAGAAAAGAAAAGGTCCGGATACTTCTTGCGAAGATCCTCTTGAGCTGTGTCACGTGAAACTCATCGTGCACCTTGGATAGTTTTTCTGGAAGTTCAAGACGATAGGCATTCCTGGCAACTCTTCTGGAAAGACGTCAGGGAATTTGGAAACCACCGGAACATTTTCGAGTAAAGGTAGAGGTTTTGTATTGAGGTTGTATAGCTGAATAGAACTTGATTCATTTGGGAAATAGACTATCTGGCCAAGAGGGTGGAACAGAGTTATTGATTAGACGCCGGTAGAATAACTGAAGTGAGAAGCAACAACAAGGTTTCAACGTTCGAAAAGGATGTTGAGAAGAACAGGATATCGAAGCAACATCGGGAAAACGAGAACAAAACACTCCTGAGGTACTACGGAAAAACCCATCCGGGCTTCTAAAGGATCAATATCTACTGCTTAAGGAATAGAGGATCTGCTTCCGGGGCTTACACGCCTCCGTTCTCAATGATGAGTAGGCAACATGATAAATAATGTCACAACCACCTCCATTCCTATGGTCTAGTAGATATAACCATCCTAGAGAAACCAGAATTCGTGAAATCCTACCTTAAAAGTTTAGATGAGAAGAGAAAAACAACGTTGCACTTCCTTACCAGAAAAAGGGAGGGTGGGTGGGGAAAGAAGAAAAAGAACAGAATTCCTACTCTCACGTTTCATTTTTCCTATATAGCTACAAAATAGTTTCTAGACTCAACTGCGACCAGTAAAAGGGATCCTACAGGCAGACAGGCTCTGATACCATTTGTCGCACCCGGACTTCTAGGGGATACTCATCGGGCCGAACTGAATAGTAGATGATTGGATTACGGGGCTTATCTGCACCCGCGTCCTCTTACGAGCAGGCCAACACTTATGTGTGACAACCAATCTCTACTATCCACCGTCGATGTAAACTATCCCATAGAAATCAGGATACTTCCATTGACGTACTTCAAACCATTCACACATGGTACGTCAACGGCGTTGAACAAAATGATAGCACAACATATCTCTAGGACACAAAAGATGGAAATAAGTTGCAAATAGCTCTCACTAGAGCAGAGATAGAAAATACAATCATCCAGAGTACACATGTCCCAACATAACATCATTACATCACGGCGGAAGCCTTCAACATGTCTGAGTACAGACAAGATCCAAATAGGCCTAAGAGGCCGGAAACGAAAAGACGGAGCCCATCCAGGAAGTCTCGGATCCTGCCTTGGTCCGCTATCTACTCGTCAGCAGTCTCGTCATACTCCATGTAGTAGCCACCATGGGGATCCTCGGAAACGTAGTCTGCGGAAACCACAGCCCCAAAGGGGTCAGTACATAAACGAACTGGCAAGCAAGACTCACAGTTCACCAAAGTGTAACCCGTCAACACCAAGCACAGATGCTTTGGGTTCAACGGAAGAAAGGGGTGATACAAAAGATACTGCAGCGGGCTGCTCTAACCAACTACAGAAACATACTACAACTTCCGGCTAACAGAAAGGAGATAAGATAGCGTACCGTAACCAGCTAACAACTAACCACCAAACAAACCCATCCTGGATCTCGCCCCTTATCCAAAGAAGCAATCCGAGGATAACTCACACAGTTGAATTAATGATGGTTCAGATTATTGTGTCAATAAGCCTATTACTAGTCAAGTTGTTAATCATTGGGTGTAAGGTTGTTAATCATTAGGTTTAAGTTGTCCTGAGTACTTGTTAGCCAGTACTTTCACCAAGTAGTCCATAACCGCGGAAAACACGGCTTCTCGAGAAGATTTATCCTTGCATGGGTGCACCAATTTGGCCGTACACGTAAGAATAACCCGCCAGATGGGAAGGCCTTTCCCACCAAGCGGGGCACTCAACACAACTCAACTCTTCTTCGCATCAAGCCCAAAGAACCCCGTGCAGTGAGCGCACGGCGAATCGAGCCCCACGAAGAAAAGGGGACCCTCATAGCACTCTAAGAACGTGTCTCCCTAAATGCCGACTACAAAAGTTCCACCCTGGCCTGGGCTCGCAAAAACATGCATGCGGCAAATGGAACACCCGAACTAAATGAGGCGATTTGGACGAGATGTGAATCGAATCAAATTGAGGGGGGCGCCCATACACGCTTCCCACATGCGGTTAGTGCGCTCATCATGGATCAGTAGACAAGACCCTTTTCCTATTAGGGTCGACACTAGCAGGCCTCAAAACCACGCAGGGCCTCCTGCCGGTGCCTTATCATCAAATTATTATTAATCAACATTAGCATGATTCATTGTTTAACCTCGAGCCCCAGAACATAATGGAAATAGATAACAGAAAGTAACAGGTAACAGACTCGAGCAAAACAACCCTAAGCATGCTAGTAAGACACGGGCAACAAGCAAAGGGGTTATAGGTGTGGAGGTGAGGCAATATCAGGGTTAAAAGATAAAATGTGATAGGTTCGAAATGAAGCAACGATTCATAGGGCTAGCAGAATAGACAATGGAAAGTATCGGTAACCAAGGTTGAAAGGAACACAGTGGTTCATGTGAGTGAATACTTGCCTGCAAACCCAGTAGCCTGGTACTGAGCTAACTCCTTAGAAGGGGTGTCGTAAGTATCGTCGGTCTCAACGTCGTCGTTGATCCGAGAAGAAGCAAACAAACAACGCAGAGAACAAACAATCAATAACATGGCATAGTGCACAAACATGGGATGATGCATGACCATTTAATTGATGCATGGAAATAAACTAGTTGACAAGATAGCAACATGATTAAATGGACCCATATGCAATTGGATTGCATATGAAAAGCCCATGAATTATGGTTGAAATAATTGTTTTACAACTAACCAATAGGTGAAAGTGGATTAGCATGATGCATGGATGAGGAAAACAACAAAATAACAACAATAGAATCAATTGGAAATAAGGTTTACCAAGTTTAGAAATTTGTTTATGAAGTTAAGAAATTTTGGTTTCTTAAAGGTGTCACGCAAGCATGTGTTGTTTTCACCAATTTTAATTGTTCAAAATAGATAACAAAGTTCATATTTGATAAGAACACACAATTTTAGGTGGAATACATCTTTCACTTGTTGAAAATGGATTTCAAATAAATTATTTATGAATTAAACAAGTTTGAACAAGTTTTAATTGAATTTGATCCAAACATGAACTTATTTGAATTTTTATTTGTTCAAAACATTAAAAGTGAGATTCATATTTGAAAAGTTTATACTTTTAGGGTTGGAAAACATATTTTATATGTCCCAAAAGAAATTAATTTGACCAAGTTAGGAATTTAGCAATTTTAAATGAATTAAATAAGGTTTAAATTATTTAACCAGTTTTAATTATTCAAAACATGAAACAAATTTTATATTTGAAAAGGTGGTTTTATTTTGCATGGAAAACATATTTCATTTGTTGAAATTGGATTTAAAATGAGCAAGTTATTATTTTGGCAATTTTAAATGCAATAATTAAGAAACAGTTGCTTTCAGCAATTTAAAATATTCAAAACAGCAAACAAAATTGATATTTGGAAAGTACATGAAAAATGGGATGGAAAACATATTAAGTTTGTCGAATTTGGAATTTTTATGCCCAAGTTATGAATTTTGCAAAATTAAGTGAATTAAGAAAGTTTTCAAATATTTCACCAATTTAAAATATTCAAAACAGTAAAAAAAATTATATTTGGATATACAATTCAATTTGGGACAGAAAACATATTTAAAAAGTTGGATTTGGAGTTAAAATGATTTAGTTATGCATTTTACAAGATTAGGGTGCAAATCTACCATTTTT
This sequence comes from Alopecurus myosuroides, assembly GCA_028641055.1. NCBI lineage: Eukaryota > Viridiplantae > Streptophyta > Magnoliopsida > Poales > Poaceae > Alopecurus > Alopecurus myosuroides. The sequence goes on from CM054059.1 coordinate 98,754,050, forward strand.
ATTACCTCTAGGGACTTAGGAAAAATTTTACAGGGACTAGAAAATAACTGGCAAGGACCTATTGGTGATTTCTGAGAAGGTGCTGTACCAAAACAAAAGGGGAAAAAAAGGTTTGGTTTTATTGAGGGAGGGGGGACTCGAACCCGAGCCCTCCTGCTGTGAGTTTGGGGTGCTAACCAGTGTGGTGTGCGTGCGCTTGTGAGAGGAAGGGGAAGGGGTGAGGATAGGGTGTGGCCTGCGGCTGTTTTTTCTCTGAATCTAAAACTGCTCGTTACTGAACCTGGGCGGACAGAAACGAGGGATGGTCGCCGGCAGCTCGCTGCCTGCTCGCCGTGGGCGCCGTGGCAGGCTGCTGTGCGGTGGGCCGTGCGGGTGGAAGGGAGAGGAGGAGAGACGAGAGGGAGGGATGCGAGGCGAGGAGCTCACCTTGGGGCCCTCGAGCGGACAGGCGGGAGGAGGCGGTCGGGGCAGCACAGGGAGCGACGGCCGGCGACTTGGAGCGGACGGCGGCGGCGCCTCGGGCCGTCCCGGCCGCTGGCGTGAGGTGGAGGAGGGAGCCCGCGGTGGGGGGTTTCCATTCCCCCACTCGCCTGGGCTGGAGGGGGGCTAGACGGCCGGCGATCACCGGAGGGAACGGAGGGAATTCGGTGGGGGTTCAGAGGTTGCAGTACAGAGAACAGGGGAGGTTGCAGGGAGAGAGAGCATAGGGGAGGAAGAAGATTGGATGCGGGGGAGATAGAGGAGGAGGGAGCTAGGGTTGAGGGGAACCCTAGGGCATCGGGCTGGTTCTTAAGGAGGGGGAGGAGGTGGTGATCATCGTTGCTGCACCTCCTATGTCGACGTGGTGCTCTGGATGGAGACCGTACAGAGAAGAAGATGACCCCGAGGGGGGTATTGGGCCAAGGGAAAGAGGTGGGCTGGTGGGGGGAGAATTGGTGGGTTGGGCCCTCTCTCTCTGTTAGCTGTTTTAATATTTTTGTTCTATTTATTTTTTTCTGCTGAATTGAAATAGAGAAGGAAACTAGGGTTTTGAGTTAGGGGAATTTTAGAGAAAATTTGTGTGAGCTAGTAATTACAAGATCAACAAAAGGCCCACTTTGGTTTTCCAAAAAGTTCAAATGGTTTTGCTGTTTTGTAATTGATTGAATTTGGATGGATTTTGAATATTGGGTGATTTATTTAAAAGAAACATTTTCCAAGAGTTTGAACCCTCAAATTATTTGAAACAAATTGCTTAACTTTGTTTTGGTAAATTGCAATAATTCCAAAGGGTTGCTGTTTGGAGTTTTGTGTGAATTTGAACAACATTTGGATTAAGTGAACTATTAAAAACCACAATTTTAAATAGTTGAACCTTAGGGATTTAATGGAAACAATTGATTGAATGGTTTTGTCATTTTCATAATTTTCAAAAGGGTTGTTGTTTTAGAAATTAATTGAATTTGAAAAGGGGTTTGGTATTAAATGAATTTTTGATAGAAACAAAACAATAGTTTGGGATCACAACTTCAATGGAAGCAATTGATTGTTTTGATTTGAAATATCATTTTGGAAATTGTAACATCACAAGTATGAAACAAAAGGTTTGAAATTTGGTTTGAAATTCAAATAGAAAACAAAGGAAAACAAATGAAAACAGTTGGAAAACAAAGCAAAACAGAGAAAAACAAATGGAAAACAAACAAAACAAATGCAATGAACATGATGCCATGATGCAAAACGTAAAATAACAGAGAGCAAAACATTCTAAAGGCTATTTTTCATACTTGGGATGTTACACAGACAATGAAGGAGTGGATCGAAGCAATGCCAATAACCTCGGCTAGCGCCCAATGCGCCGTCAAATTCCTCGACTCCGTCGTATGCAGATTTGGCATACCACACAACATCATCACTGACAATGGAAGCAACTTCACGGCAAAGGAAACACAGCAGTTCTTCGAAGAGAAAGGAATCATCCTAAAATTCGCTTCAGTGGCTCATCCGCAAACCAACGTCCAGGTCGAACGATCCAATGGATTGTTTCGACTGGCATCAAGAAACGACTACTCGACCGCCTACACCCAGCAGCGGGACATTGGGAAGAAGATCTAGTTATCCTCCGTGCTATGGAGCCTCCGCACAACTCCAAATCGATCCACAAAATATACACCATTTTTCATGGTATACGGGGCTGAAGTAGTCCTTCCCGAGGACGTCAGATTCAGCGCCCCACGGGTCGTTGCTTACAGCAAAGAAACCTCTAACAGGGCACCCGCGGACTATATGAACGCACTCGACAAAATACGCGATTTTGCACTCGCAAGATCCGCAGTATACCAGCAGTCGTTGCGAAACTATCACAGTCGCCGCATACGTCACAGAGCCTTCGCAGTAGGAGATCTGGTGCTACGGCTCAAGCAGAAGAAAGGGCACAAGCTCGAGCCACCATGGGAAGGACCCTTCATAAGTTATCCCAGGTGGCGCCTATCGACTGAAGAACCCGACGACTTGGGGCATCTACTCCAACCCGTGGAATGTTGCACATCTCCGCAAATTCTATCCCTAGATTTATTTTACTCATACAAATAAGGCTATATTAGCCATCTTGTAGCTCGAAAGAAACGCATGACTTCTCAGTTATTTTAATGAAAATACATGGTTTTTTCAACCATAGCTACTCGCATTTTCCATCCTTGCATGCTAAAAAGACAGGTATACACCCCAAAAAACACGGGGGCTACGCCTAACTTAGCATCACAGGAAGAATTTTATATATACAAAGTTATAAACAAGGTAGACACCTTACAACAGTTTTTGAACAACTATACAAAGTAACAGGATACATACATCCTAGAATTACATATGGCGACGAGTATTTTCCGCCGCGAAAATCCGATCCACCTCTTCCGAGGTCAATCGAATAATCTCATCTGCTGCAGGCCGAACAACCCTATAATGAGGGCCATGTCGATTAGACCATCAGGAAGCCTAGGCACAGAGCTGAAATTCACCTCAGGATGCCACAATCGGACGAAGGAAAGCGCCACTACTGAGCCGCAGATCATCTAATTGTGGACACACTCACGAATTTCTCCTTCTCGCCCAAAAGTCCTGAGGAGATGGCTCCAATCTTCTGGACCCCTCTCCAACGGATAGAAAGCAGAGGTCACAGCAATAAAAATCTCGTGAAAGGAACTCACGAGCATATTCGCCTGGATTACTCGATACTTCAAGGTAGCAAGCACAAAGCCTCGGCTCCGATCGGACCAAACGTTATTTGCATGGGGTTTTGAACTGCCGGCTTCCTGAAGGATATGGTTCTCCACCCACTGTTTCTCACTCCTATCATCCGGCTGAACAACTGCAAAGAAAGGTACAGAATCAAAGGAAGATAGAAGACACAAAAAGCTAGGGGGCTGAGATACTTACAGAGCAAATCCCTGGCGACAGCCGCCAACTCATCCATCACAAACTGCTCACGTTCAACCGCAAGTTTTTGTTTGGATTTGGCTACATCCGCCACCCCACGCAGAACTTTTAGCTTGCGCTCACCATCTGCAACACGGTCACGGAGGCCAGCAAAAGTACCAACAACAGCAACAAGAGGATTTCCTTGGGCAGCAGGTCCACCCGAAGACTCCGCAACAACTCCAGTTACCTGGAAACATACAAGGAAAGTTAAGGAATAAGATGCTCCATTCGAGATATAAAAAACACCTATTCGATAGGTGCTCGAGGGCTACTCCCATCGGGAGAAACTCATAACAAATCAATCACAGGAAGCATCTCAGATATCAAAAGAACATTTCAATTAAAGGTAGAATACAGGAATACATCCCAAGGTTCATTACATAGAAAGTACGAACTATGAAAAAACTATCCTAAGGAGCTGCAGATGTGCTGCCACTCGCGGCATTTCGCTCCCTGCGACTAGCACGGGCGATCAAATCAGATAACTTCCGGGCAAGGACTCCAGCTGGATCCAAAAGGACGAAGCGCTACCTTTTTGCCCGTAGAAGCATCGACGGTAAGGTTCGAGTATGCCTCCTCCAAGCCCGTGACTCCGTGCGCCAGTGCAAACTGAATAGCAGTCTTCGCCCCGGACCCTGACTAAGCAACCGAGTAGGCGTCAAGGAGATTGCCCTCCAGGAAAACCTTCAGAAGATCACCCAGCGTGGGTGGAACCACAGCGTCGACCAGAAGACGACCGTGAAGTTGCGTCAACACTCGAGTGACATCGCGGATCAGGGTGCAAATCCCATCAACATGCTTTTTACGCTGAGTGCAGGAATCAGTCAAGGCATCCACCCGTTGGACCCCGGGCAGCTCCAGCACAACGCCAAGAGACCTGCAGAGAGAAACGTTAAAATCCAAAGGACTTACCAGCCAGTCGGGAGACAACAAAGGATAAAATGCAACTTACCCGCAAAACGCTGGGCCAGAGGGCGAAGGAAGTCAACAAGGTCGGTGTCTTGCTTGGAACCAGCTTCCTCCAGCTTTTTCAGGGCGTCCTGGGCATCCGCAAGCTTTCCCTCGAGCTCAGTCGACTGCTTACGAGAGGATTCGAGCTCCTGTCGAGGAGCTTCCAACTGAGCCTCCAGTGCGCCTACCCGAGCGACAGCATCCGTCTTTTCGGCCTTCAGCGCGTCGGCTTGAGCTGCACAGCAGCAAGTTTAGAACCCGAAGAAATTCGCATGAACGGAAAGATGATACAGAAGGGGTGGGTAAATTTACCTCGAAAAAGCTCGCCTTCTGAGACGAGACGATCGCGATCTGCCCGAAGGGTCACGCATTCTGTCTCGGCCGAAATAACGCGACGGCCAACGGCTACAAGGGAGTCAAGAAGTGACTGCAAAAACATGAAGATGAAAAAGTCAAAGAAGAGAAGATTGAGCCTATACACGATTGCAAACATTCGAGTATAGCATCGGTGGCTACTCCCATCAGGAGCACTGCCGTGCACCCGATAAAATGAAATGAAGAGAGAGATCTTAAGTCCTTGAGCCTGTAGCCAATCGCACGCGATTAACTACAGCCTCGGGGGCTACTCCCATCAGAAGCACTGCCGTGCACCCGATAAAAAATCCCAAACATACAAAGTGCAAGACGCAAAAGAAAGTAGCAAGATTTACCTGTACTTGAGCAATGCAGAGAGGATCGGCTGAGCTACCCGACACATCTTTCGAAGCCGAAGCTCCAACTACAAAGCTAGGAATTCTATATTCCGTAGCCGCCGCTGTGGGGGCTGGACTCGGTGAATTCTGGACGGTGCCGGTAGTCGGGGTCCCACCCGCAGCAACAACTCTTTTCCTCTTCTCAAGAGGAAGGGAAGAGGCAAACCGGCCGGGGCTGATGGATTGCAACCTGTCATGAAGAAAGACAATATGTCAGAAGAAACAAAAAGGGAACGTTAGACTGGAACAAGGAAACAAGAACTTACTCGTCATCTTCGTCATCCAACATATCTGCGTTCCAAGCGGTATGGATCTTTGGCAACGAAGGAGAAGGGGCGCGAGTACTTAACGGGGTCACGATGAGAGGATCTTTTCCAGGTGATTCCTTGCCAAAGGAATTATCCTTGGAGGTGGCCTCATCGTCCTCCGCTCGGCAGCGTTTGCGGTAGCGGAGATCGCGACCCGATCTTCCGCGTCATCTGAGGAATCGTGCTTGGAACTCGAATCGGCATCGGCAACGCTGGTGTCGGCTGGGGCATCCAGGTTGCTCGCCAACAAGTCCGAGACTTCCTCGCCGGAGACTGGCGGGTAGCAGGTGACCACCGCTAAGATCTACAGAAAGAAAACAGAAGAAGAAAAGGAAGAAGAATTTCAATCGACAAAACTTTCGAGCAAGAAAGAGACAAAAGACAAAGAAAAACTTGAACTTACTTCAGGTGGTGGAGGCCTCGACGCCAAAGCTGCGACAGGGCAGTTGGGGAAGGTCTCGCCCACTTTCAAACTGGTGATGACCGCGATCTTCTTCTCGAATTCAACATTCGACAGTTCTTCTCGGCTCACGCGGCTGGGGCCTTCAACGCCCTGATATTCCCACATCGTGGAAGGCCTCTCCTGCAGAGGCTGGATCCTGTGTTTGAGGAATACGCTCGCCAAGTGAAGGCCGTTCAGCGCAACTCATGGCATTGGTCACGAAGGGCGGCCACCTTGGCGAGTAGCGGGGTGACAATCCGGTTTTCTTCAACCGAAAGTTTGTGCGCCCAGGACTTCCGCCTCTTCAGGACAGCGAACAGGTGGAATTTGTGAACCCCACCCGCGCTATTGTCGATGACGTAGAACCACTTTTTTCTCCATCCTTGGGCGGAGTCGATGAAGTGCATCCCGAAGTAGTAGCTGTCCGACTTCGCCTGGATTCCAAAGCCGCCGGTGCGCAGCGGCTCTCCGGGCTCAATCTCTACCCGCGATTTCTCGCGGAAGACATGCACCTTGAACAGGGCCTTCCAAAGGCCCCAATGAGGGCAGATGCCCAAGAAGCACTCGCAAAAAACAATGAAGCACGAGATGTGTTGCACTGCATTCGGAGGCCAGTCGTGGAGCTGTATGCCATAGACATACAGTAACGCCACGAGGAAAGGATGGAGGAGGAAGGAGAGCCCGCGCGAAATGTGATCCGCGAAGATCATGCGTTCGTTCGCGCAAGGATTCGGTACCTCTTCTTTTTTACCGAGGCGCACCCGCTTGTCGGCCTCTAGAGGCAGCAATCCCTCCCTCTGCATCTCCTTGATGCTCTTGTTCGTCGTATTGGGCGAGCGCCAGTCGCCTGAGCGCGGAGCAGGTGGCGTGGGAACTTCCTCCGTCGCCCTCGACGAGGAAACAGTGGCACTGCGCTTCTTCCCTCCCGCCATGGATGCTGGTGCGAGCTTGCAGAGAGAGGGTTAAGCACGGGGAAGACGAAGGATGGAAGAGAATGAAGGGAAATTTTCACCGTTTACCTAAGGGCCACATTTATACACGGAGCCGCCCGATACTGGCCGTTCATCGAGCGACATGGCATCCATCGCAGCTGCCGCGTGTGAAGATGAAACGAAAGGGCGGCGGAAGCTGTTTCGTGCCATCCCAACAGTGGATCGTGCGCATTTACTGTGCGCGCAGTTCGCGTAAAAACCGGGAACGACGTCTCATTTCCGGTCAAAAAGCTGACAAGGTGGGCCAGCACCTCTGTTCTCGCTCCGTCACGTCCCATCGGGAGGATAAAGTGCGCCATGACGTCATAGCGTACATCATCAAGCTGGCAAATTCTTCAAAGTAAAGCCCCAAACACGAAATAAACTTCGTATGGGCAAATCAAAACGCGGAAACTCCTTCGCAAAGCTCCAAACACGAAATAACTTTGTATGGACAAATTGTGACGCGGAAATTCTTTCACATAAAGCAGGACCCTAAACACGAAAACTCTTTCGTATGGGCATAAAGATTCCAGACACGAAAACTCTTTCGTATGGACAAAATAGCTTGATTTTCTTACTCGAGAAATCACAGACCTAAAACTTCGCGGGTGTGCAGATCCTTCCACTCCCTCACACGATGTCTACACATCACAGACCTGGATTGTTCAGCCGACTAGGCACATCCGGATGCCATATTCTCTCGAATATGAAGGTAAGACCCAAAAGATCTCTCTTGAGGGCCTGGAATCGCACTCAAGCTGCGTCCTCCGGTAAAATTCCGTGTCAACAACACGAAGAAAAATCCTAGTGGACGCGCCGGGTACCCCTATAGGTTAAATTCGACTTGGTAAGACCTCTACGGCCCAGTCGCAATGATCACCTCATCGGGTTCGAGTCGGAGGTCTCGAATATGTGTAGGCCAGAACTGTTTTTTCCCTAGTTGCAATTAATTGGCCCTGATCTTTCGGCAGAGCGAAGTTACTGTGCCACATCCTTCTGCGAAAATCAAAGTTTAAAATAGCGGGCTATTGCATATAGCCGGGCTATAGCCGGGCTATAACCATATAGCCGGTTTGCTAGAATATTGTAAAAATAGTAAAATTTAGACAACATATAATCGTTTATATAGTATTATTCGAAAATGCATAACGTAACAACATAGTCATATAAGATAAACGGATAAACGAGCAATCAGGAGTTTAAATAACAACTATTCATGACGCAATTCAACGGTTCTGAAACTAAGTCGCTATAGGTCACATTTGCACCTCACAACAGCAATTCAACAGCTAACGGTGATTGATTTGGGCTCCAAAATTGACGGAGGTGACAAATTTTGGACCAATTTTTTTTGTCCCCTAGATGGGATATAGCCGGGCTAAGAGGCTATATCCATACAGCCGGGCTATTAGCGGCTATTCTCCATATATCCTCTGAAGGCTCTAGCCGTAGCCCCGAGCCTTTCGGAAGGCTATAGCCTGGCTATACCCGGGCTATAGCCGGCTATTTAAAACTATGGCGAAAATAGCCAAAAACACAGGCACTTTCATCACTCGATACTCGGGTAGAATAAACTCATCACACGGGGTATACACCCTCCAAACGGAAAATAACCATAATGGTTATCCGAAGGAAAGCAAGACGAAAAATCTGAGCGTCTACTCGACTGGGAAAATCCCAATCGAGAAAACGCTCGGGGGCTACCGACGAAGGGATGAACCTTGGACCCGGTGAGTAAGGATACCCGGTTCTAGGCCCAAGACTAAAGCCCACGAAGGGAAGCCTTTGGAGTATTCTAGAAGGCCCAGTTGAAGCCCACCCGCAATGCCTTGCGGGTTAAGATAGGAAACTTGTAACCGACATAGGGTTAGAGTTCGAGTCCTCCCCGGGTAGGGTTTGAGACCTGGCCATCTATATAAGGCCAGGAGAACCACCGAAAGAGGACCAGACAATACCGCATCACCAAAGCCTTGAGCTCGAGATCATACTCTCGACTTGAGCGACCACCATTGTGACCGATCTATTCGATAATACAGATCTGTCAGAATAAGGGTTTTACCTCTACGAGGGCCCCGAACCTGGGTAAATCGTGCCTCCTGTCTAGCCGACGATCGTCACCGGCGCCTACAGGTTCTTCTATTCGAAACCCTATGGGTTCACCCGAGAGACTTGTTGAGATGCAGATTCGACAGCCACTCAAAGAAGTTGTCGAATAAAACCAAGCATAAAAAAAACACTCTATATGATAATAAATTTCGACCATACAAGAGTCTCGTTTCGATCAAAGTCTCGTTTCGACCATAAATTTCATTTTTTATTCTAACATTCTATATGATAATATAAAACACTCTTTTGTTTTACATGTGTTTCAAACGGCGATAACAAGACACACTCTTGAGAGAAAATAGTGTTATTTCCTATGCCACTCAAAGAAGTTGTCGAATAAAACCAAGCATAAAAAAAAAACAAATCTGCACATAGCCCTTCTTGTTTTGCTGGAGATAAATGTGTACAAAAACCCATGTTGGGATATATAGATATGAAATGAGTAAACATTAACTCTCCAGTTTCTTTATAGTTGTATCATAATATGCACGACAAGATATTTTACATGAAATCATACAAGAGATTGTGCTTTGTTTTACCCGTTGTAAGGCAGAGGCACTTTGCTAGTTAGTTGTAATATGGGATAGAGGGAGTACTTAAAAAAAGCAATATTCCTTGGAACATTGGAAAACATACAACGTGGCATGTGCGCTAAACTTCTTAATACACATTTTGATAACCATACATTTCAATTTTATTCTAAGGTTCTACTATATGATAATATAAAACACTATTTTGTTTTACATGTGTTTCAAACCGCGATAAGAAGACACACTTTTGAGAGAAAATATTTCCTATGCCACTAAAAGAAGTTGTCGAATAGAACCAAGCATATGCCTCAAGCAATTCATAAACCGCCACATACACCGTTTCATACAATGTCTTACTCGAGAGAGTGCCTTACTTTGACCTGCCACGGGAATGTTCTAGTGACACCGTAGGTAGGATGTCACCGAGATTTTCCAGAGGGTTGCTCGCCACGAGGTGTTTGAACCCTTCGGTCTCCAAGACATCGTCCAATACTTTCGGGGAGGACGAAATATACATCACGCACGCCTCCCTGAGCAGCGGACACTGGTGCTGCAAGGCCAGCGTCAACGTCGTCCCAACAGTCTCCACGTCCAAGCTTGTGTGCAGCCTCATCTCGCACACCTGCTTCAACTTGTCCACCCCGTACCGATCCGCCGCGACCAGCAGGTGCTGCATCAACGCGGTGCTGCAGCCTTCACCATCGCCTGGCAGCGAGTCCGTGTAGATGAAGTGGAGTAGCAGCTCGAAGACCGTCGGCTCCATGTTGTCGATAGCGACGCAGTCGGTGTCTTTCCTCCTCATCGGACCGTAGAGCTCCGCGTCAAAGACCGGCGACCGCGCTGCGAGCATGCATCTGTGTGCGCGGAACGCCTGCCCACGTACTTGGATTGTCACGTATGCGCTGGAGGTGGCCGTGCAGGTCAGGCATCAGAGCGGCGGTGGCTGGGCCGGCTCTGGTGGCCTCCGTGCGGGGATTGATGACGGTGATGATGCACCTGATGGTGAGGCAGTCACCTGGGAGGTACCGCCGCGATCTCAGCTTCGATCTGCGCGCAAAATTTGGAAATTCCCGGGGTTTTCTGTCGGTAAAGAAGACGTATGATTTCAATGTACTCTTGCTTGTCATCTTCCCGTGGCGGTCCACCCGTCCTATTGTGACCCTTGCCGTCGCTAGCACGACCGCGTCTCCTCTTCTAACGATTTGCACAGACGCCGCCGCGTAGTCTGGGTACTCATTGGAGATCCGGGACAACCCGTGGGGGTAGAAGCGGAGATACCAGTGGTAGCCGCCGACGCTTGTCGCACCCGGACTTCTAAGGGATACTCGCCGTTCCGTTGAACAGTAGTAGATTGGATTACGGGGCTTACCGGCACCCGCATCTCTTACGAGTAGGCTAGCACACGTATGTGTGACAACCAACCCCTATCTGTTCAGCGTCGACGTAAACTATCCCATAGAAATCAGGATACTACCATTGACGTACTTCATACCATACACACATGGTACGTCAACGGCGTTTAACGGAATGATAACACAACATATCTCTAAGACACAAAAGATGGAAATAAATTGCAAATGGCTCTCACTAGAGCAGAGATAGCAAATACAATCATCCAGAGGACACATGTCCCAACATATCATCATTACATAGCAGTGGAAGCATTCAACAGGTCTGAGTACAGACAAGATCCAAATAGGCTTAAGAAGCCGGAAAACGGAAAGACGGAGCCCATCCACGAAGTCTCGGATCCTGCCCAGGTCCGCTATCTACTCGTCAACAGCCTCGTCGTGCTCCACGTAGTAGCCACCATGGAGATCCTCGGAAACGTAGTCTGCGGAAACCACAGCCCCAAAGGGGTCAGTACATAAACGTACTGGCAAGCAAGACTCACAGTTCACCAAAGTGTAACCCGCCAACACCAAGCACAGATGCTTTGGGTTCAACGGAAAGAAGGGTGATATAAAAGATGCGGCAGCGGGCTGCACTAACCAACTACAGAGTTACTACCACTTCCGGCTAACAGAAAGAAGATAAGATGGCGCATCGTAACCAACTATAACTAGCCACCAAACAAACCCATCCTGGGTCTCGCCCCTTATCCAAAGAAGCAATCCGAGGATAACTCACACCGTTGGATTAACGATGGTTCAGGTTATTGTGTCAATAAACCTATTACTAGTCAAGTTATCATTAGTTCGGTGTAAGTTGTCTGGGTACTTGTTAGCCAGTACTTTCACCAAGTCGTCACATAACCGCGGACAACACGGCTTCTCGAGAAGATTCATCCCTGCAGGGTGTGCTCCAGTACCCGTATACACTCAAGCCACCAACTAAAATCAGGTTGGCTTGACCCGACTCGAACCATCTCTACAGTCTGTCCTAGGAGCCACGGAGCTATAAGGTCCCAGCCACGCAGCCGAATACTCAGCGCAGGTGTGCAAAACTCCCGCAGGACACAACACCCCGGCACTACAGGCCTCGCCCTATATGTGTGCGTCATCATCATCATCAGTAACCATGGGAGCGACCCATTCATGCGTATGAGCCAAATGGAACACCCGAACTAAGTGTGGCTCTTCGGACAAACTGCGGATCCGGTCAAAGTCGAGGGGGGTTCCATACCACCACCCGGATGCGGCGAGCACGCTCATCATGGATCAGTAGACAAGACCCTTTTCCTAATTAGGGTCGACACTAGCAGGCCTCAAAACCACGACGGGCCTCCTGCCGGTGCCTTATCATCATATTATTATTACCCAAGCATTAACAGGTTGTTGTTTACACATCGAGCCCATAGAACATAATAGAAATATGGTAACAGAAAGTAACGGGTAACAGACTCGAGCAGAAACAACCCTAAGCATGCTAGTAAGACACGGGCTCAAACAACGGGGTTATAGGAGTGGAGGTGAGGCAATATCATGGTTTCAGGGTATCATGTGATAGGATCGTAACAGAAGCAACGATACATATGGCTAGCAGAAATAGACAACGGAAAAGTATCGGTAACCAATGTTGAAAGGAACACAGTGGCTCATGTGAGTGATAACTTGCCTGCAAGCTCAGCAGCCTGGTACTGAGCTAAATCCTCAGAAGGGGTGTCGTAAGAATCGTCGGTCTCAACGTCGTCGTCTATTCGAGAAGAAGCAAACAAACAACGCAGAGAACAACAATCAATAACATGGCATAGTGCACAATCATGGGATGATGCATGACCATTTAATTGATGCATAAAAATAAACTAGTTGACATGGTAACACAATTTAAATGGACCCACATGCAAGTTGAGTTGCATATGAAAAGCCCATGCATTTTGGGTTAGATTATTTGTTTTCCAACTAATCAACAGATGAGGGTGAATTAGTATGATGCATGGATGAGGAAAACAACAAAATAACAACAATAGAACCAATTTAAAATAGGGTTTACCAATTTTAGAAATTTATTTATTAAGTTAGAAAATTTTGGTTCCTTAAGGGTGTCACATAAACAATTGTTGTTTTCACCAAGTTAAATTGTTCAAAACATATAACAAAGTTTATATTTGAAAAGAACACCAAATTTTAGTTGGATTACATGTTTCAAATATTGAAAAAGGAGTTAGGATGGATTTATTATGATTGAAACAATATTAAACAAGTTTTAAATGAATTTAAAACAAGCATGAATTTTATTTGAATTTTATTTGTTCAAAATATAAATTCAAATTCATATTTGAAAAGTTTATACTTTTCTAGGTTGAAAACATATTTTGCATGTTCAAAAATAATTTTGTTTGAGCAGGTTATGATTTTAACAAATTTAAATGAATTAAACAAGGATTAATTATTTAAGCAAGTTTTATTATTCAAACCATGAAACAAATTTATATTTGGTTAGGTGGTTTAATTTGACATGGAAAACACATTTTATTTGTGTTATTTGGATTAATATTGAATTAGTTATGGAACTAAGCAAATTGCAATTGAATTATTTGAATTCAAATTTGAATTGCATTTTGAAAATTCAAAACAGAAAACAAATGTTATAAATAGATAGATAATTAAATTTGGTGCAGTGTACATATTTTATTTTTATTATTTGGGTTTGTGAAATAAAAGTTATGTGATTTTTGAGTTTAGGGGTTAATCTGAAATAAATTGGACTGATAATTAAAATAGAAAAGGCAGAAAAGAAAAAGGCACCGAGCAGTGACCTACACAGGCCACTGCCAGTGGGGCCATCTCCTGCGTGGCGCCTAGGTGGCCTCCAGGGTCCATGACATGCGGGTCCCAGCGCGGGGCGTGGAAGGGAAAAAATAGGGGGAGGCAATTGCCTCCCCTGGGATTCGATCCCTGGTGCTTGCGCTAGCGCGCACGGGGCGGAACCAGATGGGCTGTGTGCATTTGCTTGTCAGGGTAGGGGCTGGTTTGGTTATGATGTGCAGTTTCGCGTAGCTAACTGAACTTACTGAATTTTCCTTGCAGGGTTCAGGTTCAGGTGCGAGCGAGGGCGGACAGGGAGCGACAGAGCTCGACGCCCGCCGGCGGATCGCTGCGCACGGCCGCTGCGCGCGGGCGCTGGCGCCGTCCGTGGCTCGCCGCTGTGCGGGTGCGGCGGTGGCCGGTGCGGTGCTCGTGCGAGGTGGAGAGGGGAAAGGAGGCGAGGGCGGATGGCTTACAGCGAGGGAGATGGACGACGCACGGACGATGGCGACGGTGGCGGCAAACGGAGGATGGCGGCGGTGCTTCCGTGACTCCCGGCGAGAACCGCGGGCACGGAGAGGAAGAGGAAGCCGCGCCGGTTCCGTTCCCGGCCCAAGCTCGGCCGGGCGGGTACCATGGCGCCGGCGACGAGTCGGGGTGAGGCGGCGGTGGAGGAGCTCTCGGGGAGGATACAGAGAGGAGCGAGAGAGAGAAAAAGAGGGAGGAGATGGAGGCGCTCGAGGGAGGAAGAAGGAATTAGGGCTAGGAGGGGGCTTGAGGGCAAGAAATAGGAGGGGGTCGAGCTCGGATGGCCGTTGCCTGCCTCCGATGCGGACGTGGACTCCATGGATGGAGTTCGTACCGTACGGAGGTTAGGGAAAGGGTGGGGTACGGGCCAGGCAGTTGGGCTGGCCCCAAATGGGCTGCCTCCTTTTGACCCCCTCACCTTTTCTCTTTAACTTTTCTCCTTATTTATTTTTTTTTGCTGCAAAGGTACAAGAGAGAAAAGGAGAGGTTTTGCTAGGAAAGAAATTAGGGAAATTTTGTAGGGTTTTGTTTTTGGTCACCACATCATAAAACAAACTTTGTTTTCCAGAAAGAAATATTTTATTTAGTTGTTGTTTGGCAATTAAATGAATTGAGCAATGTTGGTATAAAAAGAATAAATGCCACTTAACCAATTTAAGGTTTTTGAATCCAAGTTTTAGGGGAACAATTTGTTTGTTTGTTTTGTGGTTTTTATTTGACACATTGTAACATAACAAGTATGACAAACAATTGGATTTTGTTTTGGAATTCAAATAGAAAACAGATGGAAACAATGAGATCAAATGCAACACAATGCAAACAAAAAAATCAAATGAAAATGATGACATGATGCAAAACAAAAATAAAACAAGAAACAAACATCTAGGGGGGATATTTTCATACTTGGGATGTTACAACGCTGAAGAAGCCGGACAAGACGGAATGGCCCACGTCGAGGTCGCTAATCTCCGAGTAGTTGGCCACCACGAAGTCGTGCGTCCCGGACACGCTCTCTGCCACGCATCTCGACGACGTGTCCGCTTGCCTTGGAACGGATACCTTGTGTTGGAATTTTGTCCCAAATGGACCAGCCCATTTAATATTCCAGAAATTCCTAATAAATCCTAGAGGCCCACTTGGCCCATTCGTGTATGGCAAGAGGTGGGACAAACGTTTAGTCCCACATTGCTAGTTGAGTGGAAGTTTTACCTGTTTATAAGGGAGGGCTTTCCACTTGTTGTATGAGCATGAGAAAGAGATGACTACACGCGCGCTCCTCCTCCGCCGCCCGCCTCGCCACGCCACGCCTCGTCACGACGCGCGCCGCGGGGTTGCGGGAATGCCTCGAGCCGAGAGCCTCTCTCTCTCTTTATTTTGCCACACGCTCGAATTAGAATATGAACAGGCACAGGAATCTGAGCTTCGGCTGCTGCCTGTTTGCCTTCCCGACTCTTCGTTTCATCTTCGGCTTCTGCTCTGTGCCTATAAAACCAGAGGTCGCTCCTCTCCAGAGATACACACTGCCTTCTCGTTTCCAGAGCCTTGCGCCACCGCTCAAGTCTTCCCCATCCTGGCCTGCGGCGTGCACCGCCGGTCGGGACAGTAGGCCTCCGAAACTGCGCTACTTCGAGTCCTGTACGGGAGAAGAGCGATAAGGTTTTTGGGGAGCGCTCTGCGCGACTACTGGCTTCTTCATCACGGACGACAACGACATCTTCCCGAACGACGACTTCTTCCCGGAAGTCGACGGTCTCTTCGACGATATGAGCGACAACGTCAACAATGGTCCTGCTGCTGCACCAACTCCTGTCCAGTATGTGCTCATGTCTTCTCTGTTCAATCTCATGTTTCAGATCCTACTAGAATTCCTAGTTCTAGCAATTGGAGTAGATTTGTTTTTCCCAAATTCTATACTTTGCATGCATGTTGCCTACTCTCTGGAAATTCAGATGATTAAACTATGCATGCCCTTTGTCTACTCTTCAAAAATTCAAATGACTACTTTGACTTTTGCAATTGTAGTTCTGCTTTACCTACTGTTTCTATTAATTAAATTATGTGGTAAATTGCTCATATTTCCAACACCTTGTTCGTGAGGCGGCGCCACAGATCCATAGTTCCGACTGACGACGTTCCGGGCAGAAATCTTCGTAGAGCCAGAGGCTTGCACTGGAGGGCAGAGAGAACCCCGCCGTGTGATATATAAAGCGAAGCGAAACCTGCGTGAGGTGTAACCTGAGTCAGAAACGAACACCGTCTGATTGCGTGCAAATCCACCAAAACCGAGCACGCGCGTGCAATCGGATACATAGTCGTTCACGGCTGGCAAGTACTGTACGTACCTAAGTGATCTCTTGAGTCAGGGTACAGAGAAGCTAGCAGTTGATTTCATAGTTTCTTCAAAACGACAAGAAATAAATAAAGGAAAAATGGCGCACGTGCGGACATTCAAATAAATTCCAAGGGATCGAATAATGGTCGTAATCAAGTAGGAGTATATCATTAAACGAAATTATGGAATTGGTAATTCTTTTTGCAAAACACAGTACAACGCAAGCGCTCACAAACACACGCATACACTCATCCCTATGAACGCACGCACGTACACCCTACTCCTATGAGCACCTCTGAGAGACTCAGCCGGCTAATCGAGTCTTAAAATTACGATCACCACAGGCGCCTCGCATAACTTGTCATTTTTTTTTGTGTGGCTGATTTTTGTGGCCACCTTGTCAGATCCATGAATTGTAATGCATTTGAACTCTTGATGTTTTACTATTTATCTTAATAAAATTCGGCTGTGTGCATCATTTTGATGCAGAGGCCGGGGCCCAGGCTCACATTTCTAAAAAAACAGGCGTCTCGGTGTCGATGGGAACGTCTCCTCCTACTAAAGAATATTTCGCCTTAAATGAGAAACACCAACGTCAAACATGAAGCTTGAACTTTGGTGGGATGAGTCTCCTAACCAACCAGCCGACATGCGGGATCCATCTTTTTAAGCTTGCTGGACTTTGGCAATTCTCATGCCTTCTACGGCTTTTCCTAAGGTTGTCTTGTGGGTGTTTTTACGCTGTAGTTGGCATATAGCTGGGGCACGCGTCAGGGCTAGCGCTAGCGTCGACCTGTGGACCCATCCTAGGCACAAACTAGCGAAGAAGGAAACGTTCGCTCCTCTCACACCCGGCTCGCATCCGCCAACCAGCACACCGTTGTCCCCGTTGTCGCACCCGGACTTCTAGAGGATACTCGCAGTTCCGTTGAACAGCAGATGATCGGATTACGGGGCTTACCTGCACCCGCATCTCTTACGAGTAGGCCAACACACGTATGTGTGACAACCAACCCCTACTGTTCATCGTCTACGCAAACGATCCCATAGAAATCCAGATACTTCCATTGACGTACTTCAAAACATACACACATGGTACGTCAACGGCATTTGAACAAGTGATATCACAACAGATCTCTACGACACAAAAGATGGAAATAAGTTGCAAATAGCTCTCACTAGAGCAGATAGCAAATACAATCATCCAGAGGACACATGTCCCAACAATTCATCATTACATCACAGCGGAAGCATCCAAAATGTCTGAGTACATACAAGATCCAAATAGTCCTAAGAGGCCGGAAACGAAAAGACGGAGCCCATCCACGAAGTCTCGGATCCTGCCCGGGTCCGCTATCTACTCGTCAGCAGTCTCGTCATACTCCACGTAGTAGCCACCATGGGGATCCTCGGAAACATAGTCTGCGGAAACCACAGCCCCAAAGGGGTCAGTACATAAACGTACTGGCAAGCAAGACTCACAATTCACCAAAATGTACCCGTCAACATCAAGCACAGATGCTTTGGGTTCAACGGAAGAAGGGGGATATAAAAGATGCTGCAACTGGCTGCTCTAACCAACTACAGAAACATGCTGCAATTTCCGGCTAACAGAAAGGGGATAAGATAGCGTATCGTAACCAACCTACCAACTAACTCCAAACAAAACCCATCCTGGATCTCGCCCCTTATCCAAAGAAGCAATCCGAGGATAACTCACACGGTTGGATTAGGGATGGTTCAGATTGTTGTGTCAATAAGCCTATTACTAGTCAAGTTATCATTAGTTAGGTGTAAGTTGTTCTGAGTACTTGTTAGCCAGTACTTTCATCAAGTTAACCATAACCGCGGAAAATACGGCTTCTCGAGAAGATTTAACCCTGCAGGGATGCACCAATTTGGCCGTACACGTAAGAATGACCCGCCAGGCGGGGAGCTAACCCACCAAGCGAGGCACTCAACACAACTCAACTCTTCTTCGCATCAAGCCCAAAGAACCACATGCTGTGCGTGCGCGGCTAATCGAGCCCCACGAAGAAAAGGGGACCCTCATAGCACTCTAAGACCACGCCGCCCTAAATGCCGACTACAAAAGTTCCACCCTGGCGCCAAGGGTTCGCACCTGCACATGCATGCATCAAATGGAAAGCCCGAACTAAGTGTGGCGATTTGGACGAGATGTGAATCGAATCAAATTGAGGGGGGCGCCCATACACGCTTCCCACATGCGGTTAGTGCGCTCATCATGGATCAGTAGACAAGACCCTTTTCCTATTAGGGTCGACACTAGTAGGCCTCAAAACCACGCCGGGCCTCCTGCCGGTGCCTTATCAGCAAATTATTATTACCTCAAAATTAACAGGTTGTTGTTTAACATCGAGCCCCAGAACATAATAGAAATAGTAACAGAAAGTAACGGGTAACAGACTCGAGCAAAACAACCCTAAGCATGCTAGTAAGACACGGGCTCAAACAACGGGGTTATGGGAGTGGAGGTGAGGCAATATCAGGGTTAGAGGATACATGTGATAGGTTCGTAACAGAAGCAACGATTCATAGGGCTAGCAGAATAGACAACGGAAAGTATCGGTATCCAATGTTGAAAGGAACACAATGGTTCATGTGAGTGAATACTTGCCTGCAAACTCAGCAGCCTGGTACTGAGCTAAATCCTTAGAAGGGGTGTCGTAAGTATCGTCGGTCTCAACGTCGTCGTGTATCCGAGAAGAAGCAAACAAACAACGCAGAGAGATAAACAATCAATAACATGGCATAGTGCACAAACATGGGATGATGCATGGCAATTTAGTTGATGCATCAGAATAAACTAGTTGACAAGATAACATGTTTAAATGGACCCATTTGCAATTTGGATTGCATATGGAAAGCCCATGAATTATGGTTGAATTAATTGTTTTACAACTACTCATCATGTGTAAGTGAATTAGCATGATGCATGGATGAGGAAAACAGAAAGAAAACAATAATAGAAACAATTTGAAATAAGGTTTACCAAGTTTAGGATTTTATTTATTAAGTTATGAAATTTTGGTTCCTTAAAGGTGTCACACAAGCATTTGTTGTTTTCACCAATTTTAATTGTTCAGAATAGATAACAAAGTTCATATTTGATAAGAACACACAATTTTAGGTGGAATACATGTTTCACTTGTTGAAAAAGGATTTCAAATAAATTATTTATGAATTAAACAAGTTTAAGCAAGAATTAAATGAATTTAATTCAAGTTTGAATTTAATTGAATTTTTATTTGTGCAAAACATTAAGTCAGATTCATATTTGAAAAGCTTATACTTTTATGGTTGGAAAACATATTTTATATGTCCCAAAAGAAATTAATTTGACCAAGTTATGAATTTAACAATTTTAAATGATTTAAACAAGGTTTAAATTATTTAACCAATTTTAATTATTCAAAACATGAAACAAAATTTATATTTGGAAAGATGGTTTAATTTTGCATGCAAAACATATTTCATTTGTTGAAATTGGATTTAAAATGAGCAAGTTATTATTTTGGCAATTTTAAATGCAATAATTAAGAAACAGTTGTTTTCAGCGATTTAAATTATTCAAGACAGTAAACAAAGTTGATATTTGGAAAGTACATGAAAAATTGATTAGAAAACATATTTAGTTTGTGGAATTTGGAATTTTTATGCCCAAGTTATGAATTTTGCAAGTTTAAGTGAATTTAACAAGTTTTCAAATATTGCACCAATTTAAAATATTCAAAACAGTAAACAAATTTATATTTGGATAGAGCATTCAATTTGGTACATAAAACATATTAAAAATGTTGAATTTGGAGTTAAGATGAATTATTTAGGCAATTTACAAGTTTAAGGAGGAATCTGCCATTTTTTATTACATCTAGGGACTTAGAAAAATTAACAGGGACTAGAAAAATAGTAGCAAGGACCTGTGTGTGATTTCTTGGAAGTTGCTGTAACAAAACAAATAGAAATAAAAAGTTGATTTTATTGCGGGAGGGGGGACTCGAACCCCTCCCCTTTGTTGTGCGCGCTGTGGCAGCTAGCCACTGCGGTGGGCTTGATTTGGTGATAGGAAGGGGGCAGTCGGGAGGATATGCTGTTGCTCTCGGGTGTTATCTGAATTTGTAACTGAACCCACATTCAGTTAGCGGCAGAGAAGACAGGGGCAGCGATCCCTGCGGCGCTCGGCTCGCCGGCCTGTTGCGGTGGCCGCGCCGTGTGCGTGGTGCTGCGGGTGTGCGGTGTGCTGTGGCCCAGAGGAAGGAGGGAGGGAGGAAGGGGACCGAGGATGCTCACCGAGGAAGGAGCAGAGGGAGGAGCAGGTCGTGGCAGCGGTGGCGAGCAGAGGGCGACGGTGGCGAGAAACGTTGACGGCGGTGGCGACCTGAGCACTCCCGGTCCAAGCCGAGGGGTGGAGGAGGGAGCTGGAGGCCGGGGGTTTCCATTCCCGCGCTCGGCCGGGCCGGTGGGTGGCGCCATCGGCAGCGATCGCCGGGGAAAGAGGGGTTTTTTTTTCGGGTGTGGGTTCAGACAGTTGCAGGGATACAGAGGGAGAGCAGGGAGAAGAGGGATGGAGGAGAGAATGGAGGCGGGGAGAGAGGAAGAAGGAGGGAGAGAATAGGGTTAGGGCAGGAGGAAGGGGTTCGGTTAGGTCTTAAGGAGGGGAGGGGGAGAGCTCAGCCGTCTGCTGCCTCCTCTGTCGACGTGGAGTGCTGCAGATGACTGCCGTACGAAGAAGAAGGCGAGCGATGGGGGGTATGGGCCAAGGTGTGAGAGGGAGTTGGGCTGAGGGGGAGAATTGGTGGGCTGGGCCCTCTCTCTCTCTCTGGTTGCTTCCTTTTTATTTTTTCTTTGTTCTGTTTATTTATTATTATTTTTTTGCAGAAATAGAAATAGGAAGAATTAGATAGGTTTTGGGTTAGGAAAAATTTTAGGAAAAATTTGTTTTAGCTATTTAAGTTAACAGCAACAACTTGCCCAGTTTAGCTTTTCAAGAAGTTCAAATTTAAATTGCTGTTTGCAATTTGATTCAAATTTGAATGAATTTGAGTTTAAGTGGTTTATTGAAAACAAGATTTAAATATGGTGAACATATAGTTTTAATTGGAATCAAATGATTATAATTGTTTTGGTAATTTTCATTATTTCCAAAAGGTTGCTGTTTGTACATTGCAATTGGATTTGAATAACATTTTAGATAAACATTTTAAATAAGTGAATGATTAAAAGCCACAAATTTAAATAGTTGAACCTTATGGTTTAAATGGAAACAAAGATGGAAGGGTTTTGTCATTTTCATAATTTTCAAAGGGGTTGTTGTTTTGGAAATTCAAATGAATTTGAAAAGGGTTTGATATTAAATGAATTTTTGATAGAAGCAAAACAACAGTTTTTGGAATCACAACTTTAATGGAAACAATTGATTGTTTTGATTTGAAATATCATTTGGAAATTGTAACATCACAAGTATGAAACAAAAGGTTTGAAATTTGGTTTGAAATTCAAATAGAAAACAAAGGAAAACAAAGGAAAACAGTTGGAAAACAAAGCAAAACAGAGGAAAACAAATGGAAAACAAGCAAAACAAATGCAATGAACATGATGTCATGATGCAAAACATAAAATAACAGAGAGCAAACATTCTAATGGCTATTTTTCATACTTGGGATGTTACACCCGTCTCTCGCTCCGCTTGCCCGTTGTCACTCACGTTGTCCGTCGCTCGCCCTCGAGTTCCAGGGCCGTCGAACCCTTCCTCGGACCCGATCTCCATCTTGCTTATTTGAAGAGCAAGTTGTCGTCATAGTCCACCTCGAGTAGTCACTAGGGAGGAACGGCACTGGAGATCAAAAAGGAGTGAAGGCGGCAAACATTCCTCGAAACAAACTTTACGCCCTTCTTTATAAACAAAGCAACCACAGTCATACAAAGTTCCAACAACGTGCAACAGGAAGATAAAAACAAGACGCTGGGGTAACAACACAAATAAGCTCAAAGTACAACACACTAAAGAGGCAGATACACCTCCAACCGGAGCACAACTCAACGACCTGGTGGAGTAGAGAAACGATGAGTCGCCCTCGTCAGGTCCTCAACCACACGATCCAGCCGCTCCAAGTCCCGCTGTCTACAGAGAGGACTCCACTGCTGCAAGAACGCCAAAAGTTTAAACACAGCGTCAGAGGCCCGTCTCAAAAAGACGTGCTCGATAACCATGTTATTGCGAATAGTCCATAGTGTCTAGGTCATCGCGGCGAATAGTACCTAGAAGAGGCGCCTCCTCCCCCTGGTACAATTCGCATGCACTTCTAGGAACACGCCGAGGTCATGAGCCTGCCACTCAGGACCTACGACCTCCGCCATGATGCCGCACATAAAGAGAGCTGTGGGGCACGAGAACATGATGTGATACCCAGTTTATGGGACTGCACATAGCGGGCAAGTCCCATCACCTGGTCCAAACCACTTGACTAACTTCACGTCCGACGGGAGGTGGTCACATAATAATTGTTGATACGTTATAAACGTATCCCTAATTTCTGATGCTCCATGATGATATTATGCCAATTGCAGAATTGCCACATGTTTTCTCCCTTCTTTATGTCATTTTTATCGATTTTCCGGACTAACCTATTGACAAGATGCCACAGAGCCAGTTCCCTGTTTTCTGCTGTTTTTAGTTTCAGAAAATTTGTTATGAAAATATTCTCGGAATTGGAAAGTTCGAAGCCCGGAAGTCCTATTTTCCCCGGAAGCATCCAGAAGACCGAAGAGGAGACGAAGAGGGGCATCATGGGGCCCAGACCATGGGGTGGCGCCCCCGCCCTTGGACGCGCGGGGGTGGTGTGGGGCCCCTGGACCTCCACCGCCTCTGCCATTTCGCCTATTTAACACCCCCCCAGGATGGAAAACCCTAAAGACATCGACCTTTTCCGCAAAATACATCTGTAGCTCCGCCGCCGCCGCCGCCGAAAAGTTTGGGGGACAAATCTCTGTTCTGGCACCCTGTCGGGACGGGGAAGTGCCCCCGGAACCATCTCCATCGACTCCACCGCCATCTCCATCGTCGTTGCTGTCTCCTATGATGAGGAGGGAGTAGTTCTCCCCCGAGGCTGAGGGCTCTACCGGTAGCTATGTGGTTTATCTCTCCCTCCCATGGTGTGATCTATATGCGATCATGAACTTTGTAATCTAGTTTAATATGTAGATTAATCTTCATCTGTTATGCTACTCAAGTGATTTTGTTATCTCCATAAACACTTTGATCACGGGGTAAAGGTGACAGTGTGTGCTCCGTGTGGTTTAGCATGATATTTTAATCTTGTGTTGGAAGGTGAACCTATGAAATTGTGGCGTTTGTTTAGTACTAGTTTATGGCGCTCATAGTGAGATTGGGGTTCCCTAGAGAGCGAATATAGACTTGAGAAGTGTTGTTAAAGCCCTAAGCAATGATTAGTGTTTGTTATTCGACCGGAGAGTGGTTCGGAGTAGCATAGTGAAGAGGTGATATTTATGCATTCAATTATGTAATCATTGTTGAGAATGTCCACTAGTGAAACTAGGAGCCCTAGGCCTTATTTCCAAGCATTGAAACACCGTTTTCCGCATGTTCTGCTGCATGTCTGGTTGCTACCATTTTTATTTTGGATTGTTATTATCACTTATAATCATCCATACTACTTGTATTTTACTATCTCTTCGCCGAACTAGTGCATCTATACAACTGACAATTGTATTAGGTGTGTTGGGGACACAAGAGACTTCTTGTATCTTGATTGCAGGATTGCTTGAGAGTGATATCTTTGACCTCTACCTCCCTGAGTTCGATAAACCTTGGGTGATCCACTTAAGGGTAACTTGCTGCTGTTCTACAAACCTCTGCACTTGGAGGCCCAACACTGTCTACAAGATTAGAAGCGTGCATAGACATCAATTGTCAACAAGGAACAACATGCCCTCTAAATAGGGCCTGGTAGGCAGACCCAACAGAGAAGCGGCCTGAGGGCGATAACAACCAAGACACCTTATGTAGAGAGTCCGCTAAGGATAAGGGGAGGCTAGCAAGAAGGAGGTCCCACCTGGCAGCCTCCACTGGGCCAAACGTGCGACGGAAACCAATATTACACCGTCCATTTGGAACGGCACCTGCTACCAATAGTCCCGAGTCCGAATATATCGCGAATAGTTCAGGAAACTCGAATCGCAAGGGGCGGGACCCCAACCACGGATCTAGTCAAAAGAGGGTGCCTTGTCCGTCCCCTATGGAGAAGGACACCCCAAGCCGGCTCTCGTCTTTGATGGATTGGATAGCTCTCCAAAACTGAGAGCCCTCCTTTCGCTCATAGGCCAGCAAAGGGAAACCACGTAGGTATTTGGACTTCACTAGCTGAAGCCAGAGCTCGCCGTCTTCTCGAAGGATCCTCCAAACCCACTTCAGCATCAGATCCCTATTCATGTGGCGGGACAGAATTATTCCTATGCCACCAAGCTCGTTGGGGCGAAGATATCCCCCATTTAACCCATATGATATTTTTGGTGCCCATTGGAGGCCTGCCAGTAAAAGCGAGAAAGCTCCGTGTCAAAACTGGCATGAACTCCTTCTGGCAGAAGATACAACCCCATAATATACATGGGGAGGCTAGAAAGGCAAGAGTCAATAAGGATAGTTTTACTCCCCTTGGAAGTAAATCTCCCGTGCCAGGGTTCGTACTTGGTCTTGACCCGCTCCACTAGCGGCTCAAGGTCCCTGACTAGGATACACGAATCCCGGATAGGTATTTCCAGATAAGTGATAGGGAATGATGCCAACCTACAGTTCAGGTTGTCCGCCATCCATCGTTGCTCCTCCTCGTCGTAGCTAATGATTATCACCTCGCTCTTATCGAAGTTAATCTTAAGGCCTGACATGGCTTCAAAGCAGAGAAGGAGAAACTTCATATTGATGATATCAAGGTCCAACCCCTCCACCATCATCATGGTGTCGTCTGCATATTGCAGGTGGGTCGCCCTACCTCCTAGGATCAAATGCTCAACCACCCCCGATAGGTGGCCAGCGGTCTTAGCTCTCTCTGAGACCGCTGCAAAGAGCATCAACTGCGGCGTTAAACAACAAATGGGACATGAGGTCCCCTTGTCTAAACCCACACGTTGGCCTAAAGTAGGGGCCCACATCCCACTAACGTTAACGGCAGTGTTCCCACTCATCACTATTCGCATGATCCAGCAAATCATCCGATTATCTACCCCCCCTCCGTTCCAACACTAGGCGGAGGAAGGCCCAGTCCAATCGGTCATACGCCTTTTGGAAGTCTAGCTTAACAAACACGCCCTTCTGCCGACATGACTTCACCTCATGAATAATTTCATGAAGATCCAAGATTCCTTCATGGATATACCGTCCCTTAAGGAAGGAAAACAGGTACGAGTGTGTGATGCGCTCCAGAACAGAAGCCAGCCTCGAAGCACGCACCTTAGAGAAGATCCTATGGATGGCATTGAGGACCGTGATAGTCCTAAATTGGCGAATGTCGAGGCCCCCACAACCTTGGGGATCAAGGTAATCACACCAAAGTTAAGACGGGACATGACTAGCATTCCGATGTAAAATTACTGGAACATCGGCATGATCACCCCCTTAATAGTCTACAAGAAGCGTTGGAAGAAAAAGACCGGAAGTCCATCCGGTCTAGGGGCTGAATTAGCCTTCATGTCCATCACCGCCCTCGAGACCTATTATAGCAGAAACGGGAGGGTAAGGTCCCTATTTTCCGCTTCATAGAGTTGCGCCCTCTCTGGCCAAAGGTCAACTGCCGGCAAGACACTCGTACGAGGTCCCGCCGTGAAAATCTCCTTATAGAAGGAGTAAATGTGGGTGGAGATCTCTCTCGGCTCCTCCAAGAGACGTTCTCCCTCCCATGTGCAAGGAATGGAGCATTTCCTACGTATCCCATTGGCAATCGCATGGAAATATGCCATATTCGCTTCACCTTTAAGGATCCAGTTCTGACGACTCTACTGCCGCCGGAAGGCCTGCTCACCCTTTTAGATATCCATAAGGGGATCCTCAAGAGCATAGCGCTAAAGCCACTCCTTAGCAGTGAGGCCCACTTAATCGGCCGCAAGGTCGAGCGATTGGATCTCCCCTAAAATCAATGATTTCCTCTTCTTGACCTCGGCACCAAGGTTGGCCCCCCAGCCCCTCATGAACTTTCGTATCATTTGGGAACATTGATGCTATGCATCAACCGAATTATAAAGCCGAGGCGGGTGCGTGGCCGCTGCATTCCACTTCTCATGAACCGCTTCCCGGAAGCCTGGCTGTTCAAGTCCGAAATTCTCGAAATGGAAGCGGTTCAACCTAGGGGGTTGTGCACCCCCAGACGAGAATAATAGAAGGGTGTGGTCCGATCCAACCCTCGTCAACGCGCGTAGAGAGCACAATGGAAAGGTCATCTCCCAATCCACTGATACAATGACCCTATCCAGCACGATCCGGATAGGATCAGCCCTATTATTAGTCCAGGTATATTTAGCTCCCACTCGCCTGATTTCTTTAAGGGCGAGATCAACAATGCAATAATTGAACAACCTCATCCTCCGATAATCCACATTTGCCGAGCTTTTATCCTCCGGGGACCTTATCAAATTAAAGTCCCCAGCTATCACAGGCGGAGTGGAGCATCTCTCCACCTTCGCTCGCAATTCAGCTAAGAAAGGCAGAGATATACTATGATCTGCTATAATTAAATTCCTATATTCTTCTATTCTTCAAGTTCCATCTTCCACTTGTTTCCTGCAGAACAAATCGAAAAAAAATAGAAACTAAAACATAAAAGGGTTAGTGTTGATTACTCTCATCTTGACAGTGTGTTGCACTATTAAATAAATCATTGAGTTAAAATGATTAAGTTTAGCATTTTTTTTAGTTCAGCAAGATTGCCTCAGATTAGCGTAATTGGGTAGGAAACTTAAATCCACTTGGCAAGTCAAAGGAAATTAACCACACAAGATAATACCAAATCCATCGAGTCCAAGTAACTGGAACAAATGATCTAGGGAAGCACCTACACACAAGATCCACAAGCACACCAACCAACCACATCATCAACACAACAGCAGGAGGTTGATCCCTACACACAATCTAGCAATAAAATTGCTATTTATGCACAAGGAGTTGGGCTGGGGTGTTTTCCCTAAGCCAAGCATAGAAGTGCTATGCTATCCTCATCACATGGATTTTAAAACAAAATAATATTGGTTCTTATATAAGGGAAAAATGCCTCAGTGAAACATCACAGGACAGAGCCAATAAGACATGTGTTAATCTGTTCTTAAGAGTTTAAATAGCCATAAAATGGACAAAGTAACAAAACCTAAAATCGTACCAACATCACACATCATGCTAGGCATGAAGAACACCTGGGCACACCCAAAAAGGGGGCACCACAGAGTCAAACCATGCCAGGCACGCTAGTACATGGGCACAAAATTAGGAGAAAGTAATGTAACAGGTCATACTGAATTTGCAAGCATTTCCCTCTGTGAAATTCATGGGCACAATGCCTTGGTGCACTAGGTCGATTTCTCTTTCATTGGAGCATAGAGCTCTGCCTCGAAAACAGGAGATCGTGCAGCCAAGAAGCATCTATGAGCACTGAACAATTGACCACCCACACAAAATGTCACGTCTGCTCCGTGTCCGTCTTTCCATATCTACTGGAGATGGTCTTGCAGATTCTGCTGCGGAGCCACCAAGGAGACCAGCAGCGGGAGGATCCCCTGCGGCTTTTTAATCAAGGAGAAGGGTGTCAAAACCCACGAAACAAATTGCGTCCACCGGGGAACCACGGAAATGTTGCTCTCGGTTCGAGGTTCTTTCATCATGGTGAGAACGCACCGTATGATGATTCAGCCACTTGTGAATACCGACGATGATTTCAACCTGAATGTTTTGTGGCAGAGAAGAAAAAGAACCCATGGCAGGTGTTGAATGTTTTGATTTTGGTAGTGCTAGCCGTAGGTCGCCCTACGTTTGCTAATCTTAGGTCCCCTTGTGAGCCATCAGATCAGCATCCAACGACCAGAAATCAACAAAATACATTTTTGCATTTTAGCCCTCCTATTTTTCGGATATCGAACCCGACCCACCTAAACGAAGGGGTATATTATGTTGCCCTGATCATCTCGATAATTACAGTAAAACTGCCACTGCGGAAATTTCGCTTGAGTATTGCAAAAAATTCACAGACATTGCAACAAAAAATTACGTCTCGTGTAAAAAAAAGTATTACCAAGCAACACCTTCAAGAAGGATTGCGACGGTGACGACGCTGCTGCCCGGACAAGTCCTAGGATTTCTCCCGGTACACGAAGGGGAGTGGTGTGAGGTACACCCGACGCCCTTCAAGAAGGAGGGCGCACTGGTAGAAAATAGGCCTATAGTCCCGGTTCGCAAGGGCCAGTAGTCCCGGCCGCGCAACCGGGACTAGCTATGCGCGACTAAAGACCCCCCCCCCCCTATAGTCCCGCCATTTACGGACCGGGACTAAAGGCCCGTCCACGTGGGCGCCTGGGATCCGTCGCGGCGGAGGACCTTTAGTCCCGGTTCTTGTGGCCAACCGGGACTGAAAACCTGCGCAGGTTTAGGGTTTTATGCCCCCTAAACCTGGTTCCTTTTTAATTTGTTTTGTTTTATTTCTTTTATATTTTATTTTGTGTTTTATTTTAATTTTGATGAAGTTTCAGTACACATATATATATATTTTACGATACTATATACATGCATATATATATATATGAAATTTCAAACAAGGAGAATTCAATAGGAATATATAATATATATTCAATATCGGGTGACCATATATACAACCTCGAACAAGTTTCCATATTACACAATTAAGATGGATGACCATACACAAATTCGAACAATTAAGATGGCTTATGCGTATAATAGTCATCGTCGGTGGACGCATGGTACTCTCCTTCCTTATCGATGACATGCCTAAGGAAAAATCCTGCTATTTCCTCTTGAATTGGTCGGAAGCGAGCTTCTGGAGTAAGCGCCCTCCGCAAGTTATTGAGACCCCTCCGCGTGGTCTCGTCCTTCTTCCTCTCAGAGATTTCTTTCCGTATGTTCTCACATACATAGTATCCACATAGACCGGTCCCCGGTGGCTGCTTATCCACACCTTTGACCACATTTTTAAATTTTAGGTCATGTTTGAATCCACCGACATGTCCAAGTGAGAACTGTCTCCAAACTCTACATTGCAAATAAAATTAAACGAACAAGGGAGTTATTAGCTTAGGAAATGAACAAAAGAGACCGATCGATATAGAGCGCAAATGATTGAAAAATAATTACCTTTGCATCATTTTTCTCATGTTGATCCAAAGATCTGTATTTAAATTCATAGAGTCAAAGATCAAAACTATGGAGTTTTGAAGATCAATTTTTAGCAGAATCCAGTGGAACCTGCGGACACGTTAGATGCACAGTCATGCATAACTTATCGATTAGACATACCATGCATGGAGTAAACAAAAGAGAATGGGAACATGAGAGAAACACTCACCCAAAAAGGTAAGGAAATAGAATATATCTTTTGGATTCATGCTTTTTAAAAAAACTGTACAAGTCTTTCTCCACGTCTTTGGGGTGACGTTCTAACATAGTTCCATTAATGATTTATGGGTCAATGAACCCAACATCATGGATGAGTCTTATTTTGCATTCCCAAATCTTCAATCTGCATAATAGCGTACGCAACAATATAGTTAGGACAATATATATATATATATATATATATATATATATATATATATATAGTGTAGGCAATGAAGAACGAGATGAGGTAGAAATAAATCACTTACAGAACGTAGCAACTCAGGATAGATTTGTCGAGCTCACGCAGATTGAACAGCTGGAACAATTCACTCATCTCAACTGTTACAGAGTACTTTTTAGTGTGATGCTCCTCTGTATAATCCACATACACAAATTCTTTGTCGGTCCATGTTATGAAATGTTTGTACCAACGTAGCAGAGCTTGCATTAGTGGTGGTAGATCCTTTTCCTTCGCAGGCTCGACGAGAGGCCCTTTCTTCTCATATTGTAATCCTACCTCAGCCACTGGCGCATCGTCTAGGCCTAAAAAGAGACGAAGAGATATACCGGCCTCGGACGCATTTTGCATGGCAGTAGGTACAGTCAATCCCATTGCTGCCACAACATTTATGACCTCGGGGTCCTGTTCCGGAGCGGCTTTCACTATGAGCGGGGGGATCGATTGTTTACTCTGCATCCCGAGCTGGGCAACTTGTTTCCCGCTTTTTTTTCATTTTTCCTTTTCCTTTCTCCTCGTCCACTATTTTTGCTTTCTCCTCCTCCAATATTCCTGCTTGCTTACGAAGTTCAATATCATAGTCTTTAGGCAAATTCTTCACGGCTTGGGACACTGTCGACAAAAAACCCGTAGCCCAATAGTCTACAATCGGAGGGAATACTTCCTTGGGCTCAGGCTCCTTTAGCGCCTTCAGTCGGCCCTTCCATTTGTCAACGTCAGCCTTCACGGCCAATTTGGTTTCAGCATCACTAAGTTCCCAAGGCCTTGGGGGAAGAGGTTTCAGTGATGGCTCCGGTACCCGTGTGGTCTTAGGTACATAAGGCTCCGGGTTAATAGACCAAGAGCAGGTTCCCTTGCTGTCTGCCTGCCTCTGTTTCTTCGCTGGAGGAGGAATGGGAGGCGACGACTGATTATCCTCCGGAGGAGGAATGGGGGGAGACGGCTGCTTTTCCTACGGAGGAGGAATGGGGGGAGACGGCTGCTTAACCTCCGGAGGAGGAATGGGGGGCGACGGCTGCTTAACCGCCGGAGGAGGAATCGTGGGCGACGGCAGCTTACCCGCCGGAGATTGTGGATCGGGGGACGGCGTCGAATGGCGTGAAGGAGGCGTAGGTGAACCAGCACCACCACCACCACCACCACCAGCACCTGCACCATCGGAGGGGGGTGGACTTGTTAGCCTTGGCGTCTCGCCTGGAAACACTATGTACTTCTTTTTCCATAGAATGAACTAGCGCTTGACATCTCCAAGTCTTCTCTCCCCTTCGGGTGTAGCTATGTCAATCTCCAGGTCCTCAAACGCTTGGACTATGTCTTCCACCGTGACACGAGCATAGCCATATGGAATGGGGTTGTTGTGATGGAGTGCTCCAGGTGTATAGGGTAAAGCACTGCCGGTAGCTACCTTCATGGAAATATTCCCCACGGGATAATGCAGATCACATTCTTTCATCTCCTTTACATCATCCACGGGGTAGTGAGGCTCCGGTGCACGACTCTCGATCATCGGTGCATTAGCACCTGGAGTCGGGGCCTCCGTGGAAGCCACGCTGCTTCTCAGCTGATGCTGGCTTCCGAGATCCGCTGCATCTTCATGCGGCCCTGCAGCCGACGCTTTTTCTTTCTCAAGTATTCCCGCCACGATCTTCTTCAGCTCACTGACTTCCATTGCAAGATGCGACATTTGATCTGCAGCCCGGTCCGTACCTCTCTTACGGCTTCTGTAACAGTACGGGTCACCCTCCTGGGAAAACCCTACTTTCCACGGCAATCTGCCTTTGCCTCGTATATGTCCTCCGTGTTCAGGATTCCCGAGGGCATGGGTCAGTTGGTCTCTCTCTCTGCTGAACGTGAGCACGCCCTGTTGAGCTTTGGACATTGCGTCAACAAGGTCTTTTGTGGGAGCAAACTTTTTCTGCCGGTGAACACACTCCCCTGTCTCCGGGTCTAGCGATCCCCCATGCCCGTACCACCACATTTTGGCTCTTTCGTCCCATCCCTCTGTACCTAGACGGATTCCTCTTGCCCTCAGGCCGTCCTCCATTGCCTGCCACTTAGGCGCCGAAACGCGGTATCCTCCTGGCCCCATAACATGATGGTACTGTTTCTTTTCCGCATTAGCCTTATTTTTTGCCGACATTTCCTTGAAATGCTCCGATTTATGTTGCGTCACAAATTATGTCCAATCATCTCTCAGTTTCTCATGTTGTCCAGTGAAAATCGGAGTCTTTCCCTTGCTGACATATTCACGGAACAATTTTTTCTTGAAGTTCCGGAATGCTTCGGCCATCTTCTGAAAAGCGAACTCTTTGACTATCCTCCTCCTCTGACGTCCACCCGGAACGTCCTCACCGAATTCATCTTTTTTGTTGTATTCCGGAGGTAGAATGAAATGTGCAATAAGCTTTCTAAACATAATCTTTTTCGTTCTCTTGTCGACATAAGTGAAACCAACACGTGCTTTCTTTGGC
The DNA here is from genome assembly GCA_028641055.1 of Alopecurus myosuroides. Lineage (NCBI taxonomy): Eukaryota > Viridiplantae > Streptophyta > Magnoliopsida > Poales > Poaceae > Alopecurus > Alopecurus myosuroides. The sequence continues at coordinate 98,786,943 of CM054059.1, forward strand.
TCCTTCCATTTATGGACGGTGATCGGGACGGTGTCTCTAACAATGACTCCGTATTGGTTGATAAACTTTGTGGTGTGATGTAGGGGCTTGCCGATTTCACTGACTGATTCGATGGTATATGTTTCTCCATCTTTCATCGACTTGGATTTGCCACGCTTTGTCATACTAGATCCGGCCGAGGGCTAAAATAAGAAAGAGAGTCGCGCGCGTTAGTGCATATGTATTCACATTTCAGTAAGTTTGTATCACGAGAGTCCCAATGTATATATATATATATACCTCGCCGGAGGTGGTTGTTCTTTGCAATTGGAGATCGTCGTTTGTCGACGGTTGACCTCCGTCATCAATGTCCATTCCTTCACCTCCTTGATCATCGACAATGTCCGTTCCTTCACCTGTTTCATCATCGACAATGTCTGTTCCTCCACGTTCTTGATCATCAAGGTTCAGATAAGAAGAGACTACATCGTCTTGTTGCTCATCTTCTGGGCCCGGCACATAAGGGTTCTGGTTGGCTATCATGCCGTATATAATACCTTCAGCCTCCTGATCCGTATACGGCAAGGCTCCATTGTTCGCCATATGTCACTCCTGCAGACATGCATATAGTAAAAATTAATTAAGTATATAGGAGACTTAGCAAATATTACACCCTCTTTCTCAAATTGTCCGCCATATGTCACTCCGGTGGAAGAACGATGACCACCGGAGGGGGAAAACCATACTTTAGAGGTGTGTCCAAGATTAGTTTCTCAAATGACTTGGAGAACCCCATAGCTACGTTGCATTTGCTTTTCTGGTCATTTTGGTATATTACACTTAATATTCTGAATTTATTGAATTAAAACTTATTTTCATTATTTTAATGAATTTAACTCAAATTCAAATATGGTCTCATTTTGAAATTTGTCAAACATGATTGAAAATGATATAAACAGATAGCTTACATTTTTACGAACATTTCGCATATTTTTCCATAATTTTTGGAATTATAAATTAAAAGTTGTTTAATTTAGAAGATTTAATTATTTTCTGTAATTCCATATACAGTGGGCCCCTGGCGTCATGATGACGTCACCCTGGCGTGACACTGTGGCCGGCGGGGTGGCAGTTTCTGCTCTCTGTCTCCGGCGATTCCGGCCACGGGGAAGGGTTTCCGGCCACGGGGAAGGGTTCAAGGGCGGCGCGAGGCCCGCGGCGAGGGCGGCGTTGGTTCGTGGTACCCTCTCGAGAGCGGGAGGGCGGCGCTGGTTCGAGGGCGGCGCGAGGCCCACGGGGAACCTACCGGAGACGGCGACGGGGCGGGGCCGGAGCAGGGCGGAGGCGGTGGAGAGAAGGGCGCGGGCGACGGCGACGGCGCGGTACTCTCGCAGGCGACGACGACGGAATCGGGCGACAACGACGGAATCGACGAGCAGGGCACCGGCGCGAGGAAGACAAGGGTTTGGACGAAGAAAATTTTGGGGCCGGGAATATATAGGGCTAGCCTTTAGTCCCGGTTGGTGTCACCAACCGGGACTAAAGGCCCCCTGGGGTACCCTCCGCGGGTCTTTAGTCCCGGTTGGTGTCACGAACCGGGACTAAAGGTGAAATTTTTCGCGGCGTTTTCGTTCCCGCGCGGAACGAGCCTTTAGTCCCGGTTCGTGACACGAACCGCGACTAAAGGTGGTTATTCAAATACTTTTCCTTTTCCCAAACTTAAAAATACAAATAATATATCAGAAAATTTAGAAAAATAAAACTAATTCTTTTTAAAATCTTAAAAATACAAATAATATATCAGAAAAATAAAAGTAATCATAAAGATTCACACACATCTTGAATATATATATAGATAAAAAAGGCAGTACATAATGGCTAGAGTGGATCTAAACCTAAACGGAGAGCATAGATGCATGATCTGATATCTGCTAGTCATACTCCTGCCTAGGCCTATAGTACATGTACTCGTAGTTGTCGTAGTCGCCGCCGCCGTCGTCGTCACTATCGTCTGACGGTGCTCTGCACTCCCTCGGAGGATCACGACTCCAGGACTGGGCCTGAGGGTACCGCAGGCGGGGGATATCGCCGGCCCTGATGTAGTCCATGACGCTCTGTAGAGTCCGGCCGGACAACCATAACCGACGACCGGCCTCGTGAAAGTTCCCAGGAGGCAGGCCGTCCTCCTCATACCTGGTGAGCGCCCTCTCACGCCGATTGATGAAGAAGGCATCCCAAGTATGCTGGTTATCGGGATGCCAACTGGGATTCCTCCGCTGCTCCGGCGTGAGCTCGTGATAGTAGTGGTTCGTGATGGCCGCCCGACGCGCCACACCTTGAGGAAGAGGAGGGACCGGCACTCCTCCGGCGCTCAGCATCCAACCGGCGGGAACGTTGTAGCCGCACGGGCAGGGGTAGTTTGAGGCCGAAAGTGCCTCCGCCTGGATGAATGTTAGAGTGGGTACGGTAGAAGCCATGAGAGAGAGTGGTGAGTTTGTATGTGTTTATGCCAATGGTGTGGCAATGCATACATATATATAGCGAGAAGAAAACATCCCTTTAGTCCCGGTTGGGGACACCAACCGGTACTAAATGGGTTAGGGTTTCGTTTGGACCAATCAGATAGAATCACACGGATCGTGTGTTTCTTTAAAGCGCTTGTGAGTCGTTGGATCCGGGGTGTGTTTCTTTCGAGCTGTTGTGAGCCGTTCGATCAGGGCTACGGTGTGTTTCTTTCGAGCTGTTGTGAGCCGTTGGATGAGGTGGTTTCTTAACCGTTGGATCAAAACCCTAGCACAACACTTTGTGAGCCAGAGGACCCTATATATAGCCCACCTTCATACACCGGTCAGTTCATCGAGCAAATACAAAACATCCGGATTCGCCATTATACGTCCTGCCGTGCATTTGGTATGCATATTGCACCCAGTAGCCACGGTGGGGCTGTATGATGGCGATACCGATTGTTTTGTTCTACATCCCCCTTTAAGGTTTGATACATCATATATTCAGTTTATCGAGCAAGTACAAAACATCCGGTTTCGCCATCATACGTCCTACCGTGCATTTGGTATGCATATTGCACCGAGTAGCCACGGTAGGGCTGTATAATGGTGATACCGATTGTTTTGTTCTACACCCCCCCCCCTTTCACACATCCATCCATGCTATGGGTCAGTGTTCACTTTGAGCTCGGTTAGTAATGTGCAACTATTTGCTTGGTTCTGTTAGGGTGGCGCGTGGCGCGGGAGTTGCGACGCGTGGCGCGGGAGTTGTGACGCGTGGCCAGGAGGGCGCGGTATAAACTGTCGCGCCTCGAGCGCGTCTTCTCCTCTCCACGCACCGTCGCGCTTCCACCATGCCTCCGAGGAGGAACAGCACCACCGGCTTTCGCGGCGTCCGACGAGGAGCTCTGGCAGACCCGCGCGGCTGAGCGGGCGGAGCGCCGCCTCGAACTGCACCTCGCGTTAGATGCCGCTCGGGAGGCGAGGACGAGGGCGCTGCAAGAGCTTCGTCGGGCCGACCGCGCCGGCGAAGTCTGGGCCTCCGACGATCCGAGGTGGGGGCCTATCTCGGACATACCATCATGCACCTCCGACGACGACGAGGAGGTCACCGACGAGTTCGCCGACGTCGATGTCCCGGAGGAGGTCACCGACTTCCCCGACGACGACGACGAGGAGTAGTGTTCGTATGTTCTCTCTTTTTAATAAAAGAATTTGTATTCCGGCGACACTGCGGCGCGCTAGCGCGTCTGTTTTCTGTTTTTAATAAAATTTATGAAATCAGATATTTTATCTCACAAGGTTTTGAGACATTTAAGTAACTTTCTGTTTTCCATGCTTTCCACTCGTTTTCTCAAATATTTTGCAAAGGAGTTAGTCTTAAACACATCAGAGATAATATAATTCACATGATCCATTCAAAAAAGTTTGGTACACAATAAATTATTACACATCAATTCTTCCCTTGTGTCCCTGCTTTCTTACGATCTGGCCGTATCCATGGAGCATCCTCATCATTTAACTTAATGCTTGGGTCAGTGTTGACTTTGAAAGGCGGAATTTCACCAAACATATTATAATCTTCTGACATGTCTGTCTTGTCCTCCACTCCCACGATGTTTCTTTTCCCTGAAAGAACAATGTGGCGCTTTGGATCATCACATGATGTACTGATCGTTTTCTTATCTTTCCGTTTCCTCGGTTTGCTACTCATGTCCTTCAAATAGAAAACCTGAGCGACATCTTTGGCTAGGACGAATGGTTCGTCAAGGTAACCAAGATTGTCGAAATCCACCATTGTCATTCCGTATTGCTCGTCCACCTTTACCCCACCTCCTGTTAGCTTGAACCATTTGCACCGGAACAAAGGGACCTTAAAGGAGGGTCCATAGTCAAGTTCCCATATCTCCTCTATGTAACCATAATATGTGACCTTTTGCCCAATCTCGGTTGCTGCATCAAAGCGGACACCACTGTTTTGGTTGGTGCTCTTTTTATCTTGGGAGATCGTGTAAAATGTATTCCTATTAATCTCGTACCCTTGGAAAGTCGTTATAGTCGAAGATGGTGTCTTGGCCAACATGTACAGCTGATCTCCAACATCATTGTCATTCATTAAATGTTTTCGCAACCAACTGCCGAAAGTCTCCATGTGGGCCTTTCTAATCCATGATTCAGGCTTCCCCGGGTTGTTCGAGCATAAAATATTCTTGTGTTGCTCGAAGTACGGAGCCACCAAGCTCGAATTTTGCAGAACTGTGTAGTGTGCTTCAGTCATAGAATGACCGTCCATACATATCGTTGATTTCCTTCCGATCGTGCCTCTTCCACTTAGTCTCCCCTCGTGCCGCGATTGAGGAATACCAATCGGCTTAAGGTCAGGAACATAGTCAATACAGAACTCAATTACCTCCTCATTTCCATAGCCCTTTACGATGCTTCCTTCTGGCCTAGCACGGTTACGAACATATTTCTTTAATACTCCCATAAACCTCTTGAAGGGGAACATATTGTGTAGAAATACAGGATCGAGAATGGAAATCTCTTCGACTAGGTGGACCAGGAGGTGCGTCATAATATTGAAGAAGGATGGTGGAAACAACAACTCGAAACTGACAAGACATTGGACCACATCGTTCTGTAACCGTGGTAGATCTTCTGGACTGATTACCTTCTGAGAGATTGCATTGAGGAATGCACACAGCTTCACAATGGCTACTCGAACATTTTCCTGTAGGAGGCCCCTCAAAGCAATCGGAAGCAATTGCGTCATAATCACGTGGCAGTCGTGAGACTTCAGGTTTTGGAACTTTTTGTCCGCCATGTTTATTATTCCCTTTATATTCGACGAGAAGCCAGACGGGACCTTCATACTGCTCAGGCATTCAAAAAAAATGACCTTCTCTTCTTTCGTAAGAGCGTAGCTGGCACGACCTTGAAACCATTCCGGATGCCGGTCATCTGGGTCTTTCAAAAGTTGCTGATCCCGCCGTGCTTCCTTTGTATCCTTTGTCTTCCCATACACGCCCAAGAAGCTTAGCAGGTTCACGCAAACATTCTTCGTAACATGCATCACGTCGATTGCAGAGCGGACATCTAGGACTTTCCAATACTGTAGCTCCCAAAATATCGATTTCTTTTTCCACATGGGTACGTGCCCGTCAACTCCCTGCGGAACTGATTGTCCGCCAGGACCCTTTCCAAAGATGACATTCAAATCCTTGACCATATCAAATATCTCAGCTCCAGTACGTTCCGCAGGCTTCGGCCGGTGATCTGCCTTGCCATTGAAATGCTTGCCTTTCTTTCTTACGTTATGATTTCGGGGAAGAAATCGACGATGACCCAGGTACACGTTCTTCCTACAATTATCCAAAAATACACTTTCAGTCTCATGTAAGCAGTGCGTGCATGCTTTGTATCCCTTATTTGACTGTCCCGAAAGGTTACTGAGAGCAGGCCAATCGTTGATGGTTACAAAAAGCAACGCTCGTAGGTTAAATTCCTCTTCTTTGTGCTCATCCCACACAGGTACACCAGGTCTGCCCCACAATTGTAAAAGTTCATCAACTAATGGCCTTAGGTACACATCGATGTCGTTGCCGGGTTGCTTCGGACCTTGGATGAGCACTGCCATCATAATGAACTTCCGCTTCATGCACAACCAAGGAGGAAGGTTGTAGATGCATAGAGTCACGGGCCAGGTGCTATGGCTGGAGCTCTGCTCGCCAAAAGGATTCATGCCATCAGTACTTAGACCAAATCTTATGTTCCTTGCGTCAGCTGCAAAATCTTTGAACTCTCTGTCGATCTTTCTCCATTGCGTTCCATCAGCGGGGTGTCTCAACTCCCCCTCGGACTTACGGTCCTCTTTGTGCCATCGCAACAACTTGGCATGCTCTTTGTTCATGAACAGGCGTTTCAGCCGAGGTATTATAGGAGCATACCACATCACCTTGGCGGGAACCCTCTTCCTGGGTTTCTCGCCCTCAACATCGTCACCAGGGTCATCGCCTCTGATCTTATAACGCAATGCAGTGCATACAGGGCATTCATTCAAATCCTCGTATGCACCGCGGTAGAGGACGCAGTCGTTAATGCATGCATGTATCTTCAGAATCTCTAAACCTAGAGGGCACACAACCTTCTTTGCTTCGTACGTACTGGCGGGCAACTCGTTATTCTTCGGAAACATATTCTTCAACATTTTCAGCAAATTTTCAAATGATGAGTCAGCTACACCTTCCCGTGCCTTCCATTTCAGCAAATCCAGTGTGCAGCCCAGCTTTTTCAGACTATTGTCGCATCCTGGGTACAGCGACTTCGTGTGATCCTCTAACATGCGATCCAAATTCTCCCTCTCCTTGTCAGTTTCGCAGCGTCTCCGTGCATCAGCAATGGTCCGACCAAGATAATCAGCGGGCTCATCATGTGCCTCTTCTTCACCTTCACCAAACCCTTCCCCACCTTCAGCATCATCCTCCATGAAGGTATCACCGAAAGCGTCATGATAGTTGAAATCGATATCATCCTCTTCTTCCATTCTAACCCCTCTTTCTCCATGCTTGGTCCAACAATTATAGCTTGGCATGAAACCGTGCCGAAGCAGGTGCATGTGAACGACTCTTGAGGAGGAGTGACCCTTCTCATTCTTACATTCAGCACATGGACAGATAATAAAACCTCGCTGCTTGTTCGCATTTGCCACTACGAGGAAATCTTTCAAACCCGTAGTGAACTCGCCGGAGAGTCGGTTACCGTACATCCATTGCCGATTCATCTGCATTATTATTATATAAAGTATATAATTAACCATCATGCATTTGTTAAACTAACTAGCTGGAAATAATACAAATCATGAAAGGGTTCAAGTTGCTAACCGCGACCGCGGAGGTAAAATAAATGAAAACGCTCAAGTGCGGCTCGGACACTTAATATCATGTGTGTTTCATGCTATCGGGCATTTCATCGAACACCTTGTGTGCATAGTAGGAACCAAAAGCATACCCACCACCCCTTGTGAATGTTGTGAGCAGAAGTGACACCAAATGTGGCTAAGTGCAGCGAGCTGAGTTCTATATATAGGGATGGGCCTTTAGTCCCGGTTCACCTGGACAACCGCGGCTAAAGGCCGTGGGGCCGGACCGATGACCTATTAGCCCCGGTTGGTCCGGACAACCGGGACTAAAGCCCCTCCCCTCCGACAGCTGTGGACCGAGCGCGCTGGACCCAGACTATTGGTCGCGGGTCTCGTCCCGAACCGCGACTAAAGACCCCTATGGTCGCGGGCCGATTATTTTGGGGACTAATGGGGGCGTACCGAAGGCCTATTTTCTACCAGTGGCGGCACCCACAGGTGTCGTCGCACCGGTGCCGGCAGACGTCGACAAGGATTTCTCCTACCCCCAGCACACCACCGCCACGGCCGCATCACCGGCTCCACCGCGCTCGCCACCCAATGCGCCCACCATCTTGGGAACATCATCGCCGTCTCACTGTGGCAAGCAAGGTAAGGCCGACCGGACTAAGAGGGGACATCGACAGATAAGGTCGGCAGTTTCGCATCCATGTGGGAGGGATCGATCTCCACCGCCATAAGGCAGTAGCCCTCCGGACGTAGCAGCAAGAGCACACCGGGCAGCGAAGCCCGGCCGGGCCCAAATGGGCCCGTGAAGCTCTCGCCCCCGCGCTGCAGCAGACACGGCGTCGAATCCGCCAACCTCACCATGAGCCCCTCCTCAGTCCAACCGGAGGCAACGTAGGGACCCCGAGCCGAGCCCACCCTGACCCAGATCGGGCCCAAGGGCCTAGATCTGGGCTTTAGGGCACCGCCGGCCAGGAGCAGTCCCGTAGCCGCCATCTCACCGCCACCACCCCGCAAACGCCGGATCTCCGCCGACCGAAGAGCACCACCGCCAAGCCCCGCCGCCCGAGCTAGGGGACTGCGGAGAGTCATGCCCGCCGCCGCCGGCCCTGCACAACACCGCGCGGAAAAGGCCTGGCAGCGCCCGCCGGCGACGGCGGCGAGAAGGAGGAGAGGAGGGGGGGCCTCGCTCGGGGAGGACGGGGAGACGCCCCGGACGCCTCGCTCGGGAGGCGCCGCGGGGGCGAGAGGGAGGGGGGAGATGGAAGTCCATTATGATTACGTTACATTTTTTTTGAGGGATTATGATTGTGATTACAGAGAACATTATTTGTTGGCACAAGGAATCCCGTTTTTTTGTTATCGCAAGGAAATTTATTCACCAGCTAAAAAATAGTAATACTGGCGACTTCCCAGATAGTATAAAAGATGTCGAGCCCATACCCCTATCACAGCAGCCCTTGTCGCTCCTTCTATCTGCATCTTTGAGTCAACAGCCTCTCGCGTTAGCCTCTCTTTATCGTTGGCGTTGACAACATCACGAGGTCTCCTGCTGGAACTGTCGTGCTGTAAGAGCATGTCTAACAGGACCCTTAAAATTTCGCCCCCTAAATCGCGTGTAGAGGGCCCTGTACAGGAAATCTAGGAAAATCCGTGCTCAGATTTAGAAGTTCGTCTAGCAGTCCCCCTATCTCCGCCCCATATGTTTGAATTCGAACTACGCGGGAGAGAAGATAAACTCGATTTCATTCATCAGAAGATCACCATTGCTACATGAACTGCTCGAACATGAACTCCTAACCTAATCTAGTCTAGGAAGACGACGGGGCCGGAAGCCTCCATCGCCTTGAACTGCTCGACGTCGGCGACGGCCTTCGCCTCTTCCTCCGCTTCCGCCCGCGCCGCGGCCTCTGCTTCCATCTTCGAAAGCTCGACCGCCGCGGCGAAGGCGGCCTCCTCCTCCTCCTCTGTCGCCGGTAACTCCTCCTCCTGCGCTGTCGCCGCGCCTCCTCCTCCGCTGCCGCTTGCGCCGTCGCCGCCGCGCTTGAACTGCTGCTGCAGCTCCCACCCCGCGCGCCATTTGGCGAATTGGGGGCCGCACATCGGGCGCGGCGGCGGGTCATCGGTGTAGTATCTCCCGCCCGGGGCGTAGTCCTTCAGAGTCTCCGGCATGGCCTCCGGCCACGCCACGTACTTCCAGACGCCGCGGCGGCTCGCTGCAACGGAATGTTTGCAGTGGAGCCGCCACGCCTCCTCGAGCGTCTCCGGCTCGCGGCGGCGCTTGGAGCGGGCGGTGGAGGAGCCGAAACCGTCGGGGGAGCTCATCGCGGTGGAGCCGGATGGAATGCGGCGGCGGCGCGCGCGTAATTTCTCGCCGGAGCTGCGGCGGCGCGCGGCGGAGCTAGGGTTGCGGGTGGGGGGTTGGACCTCCACCCCAACCCTCACCCACTATAAGTACGGGGCGGAGGGGGCGGTTTCGCAGGCCCCGTATAATTTTTGTAAGGGCCAGGCCACATACGGGGCGTGCTAGAAGGCCGTTTTGGCCCGCACCCCGTATGCCGCCGGAATTTTACGGGGCGCTCGCGTGATACGGGGCCTGTTAGACATGCTCTAAGAAGACGCCAGTGTCCTCAACTTCACATCAAATCCCCGGAAAGCTTGCGCCACCAGAGAAGCACTGATCTCTGGAGCTGGATGTGTCCGAGGCTTCAAGCACATTTATCTTATTGTGGTTTCGAAAATTTTATTCCGTTGGTTACCAAATTATCAGCACCTTCTTTGTCCAGAGTCCAGACTCGAAATTAGGCCGATGATATGTCCAATTCGATTAGCTCAAACAATCATCTACTATGATGCGGATTTGTTTTGGCTTGTAAGTCGCAACTCGCAAGGCTCAAATGCTGCATTTTTCTATCCAATGTTGTATGGTCAGCTCTGTTTGTATTCAGTAACTAATAAGCATCACCAAGAACAATTAGGGATATATTTCTTTCTTCCAAACTTACTCTATATGATTATAATCCAAAGCAATATGATTCCTAACAGTTTCAATTTTGTTGAATGTTTGATTACTCTGAATATACAATGGATCTGAAGTTGCAATTTTTTTCACAATTGTATAGTAAGCGATGACTTATATCTATAAGTCGTTCAGATTTTTCAAGAGCGTTCGTTAGTGAAATTTTAGGTAATTGAACTACCTCATTAGGGCATCTCCAGTCGTCCCCCCAGAGCCCCCCCCCCCCCCCCAAGCGGCGCTTTTGGGTCAAAAAGCGCCGTTTTAGCGCCGAATTCCACCAGTCAGCCCCCCAGGAGCTGAAAAAGCGCCGTTTTTGCGCCGGCGCACCCAAGCCAAACCCAGCCCCTTGGGTTTGGCCGGGGGGGCAAAATGCGTCGCTTTGTATGTAAAAAGGAATCTTTCTCCAACTTTTGCCCCACTTTGCATGCAAAGATGCCTCTCTCTCCTACTTTTGCCCAACTTTGCATGCAAAAACCCTCCATTTTGGCTGATTGGGTGGGCTACGGCTGGTAAATGACCTTGCCCCAGGTTTTGATTTAGCGCCGTTTGTATTATTTCAGTTGATTTTCTTGTGCTGGGGGGTTGCAACGACTAGAGATAGCCCTTAGTGGGATATTGTTCGTACTATATAAATTCAATCGCCTTCAATTTTTTTTTTTTTTTTGAATGTACTGAAGACATTTTGCATCCTACAGCTAATTATTATCCTAGAATTTATACTACTAGTGAACGAGCCAAGCATTCCCTTCGACAAAAGTAGAACTGACGAGACAACATCTTTGACAAATATGAAATACAGCACTAGCCCTTGCATCAATCTGAAATGTAGATCCTCGTGATATCACATACAAGCTGAAATGTAGATAATTAACCGAACATGGTTTAAAATTTAGCTCTGCATAATTAGTTGTGCATGTGATAATTTGATATCTAACCGAGACTACCCACTACGGGACACCTTGTCTAGCAACTCCTTCATCAGCAAAGGACAGCTTTCCACCAAATGCTTGAATCCATCGGTTGCCATGACAGCTTGTAGCACATTCCGTGGAGCCATAAATTCAACACAAGCTTCTTTGAGATCGTTGCAATGGTGCTGCTCGGCCAAAACCAATGTTGTTGCAATCGTCTCCACATGCATGCTTTCACACAATTTTCTTTCACAAAGAACCCTTAACTTGTCCAGCCCATATCGATCTGCGGCAACTAGTAAGTGCTGAAATTTTGCCATTCTGCCTTCTTTGTTATCCTCGTTATCTGGCAAAGAGTCTGTGTACACAAAGTGAAGAAGGGCCTCGAATATGGGAGGCTCGATGTCATCAATCTTGATGTGCTGTGTTGTCTTCTCCTTCATTGGACCAAATAGTTCTGCCTCGAAAACTGGAGATCTGGCAGCCAACAAACATCTATGAGCATCAAACAATTGGCCACACACATTGAACGTCACATCAGCTCCTTTTCCATTCTTCAGCATTTGTATGAGATGCTCCTGGAGATTCGGATGCTCAACCTCCACAAGAGTCCTCTTTACCTCAGTGCGAGGTTCTTGGATGATAGTGAGAACGCACCTTATTGTAAAGTAGCAATTATTGATGTCCAGCAATGACTTTAGCTTTGATTTCTTGACGAAATCAGGATAGCCCCAATTTGTATTTAATGGAGAAAAGATACGCTCTATCTCATCAAAGATGGTTACATGTTTTTCACCTTGTTTTTCCAGTATGTTTATTGTGAACTGTGTCCTCACATACTCTATTGGATTGAGATTATACAAAAATGCTGATGCATTGCCGTCCTCCTTTTCCTTAAGGTTGGATCCGTCCGGGTAGAACCTGATATTCCAATCGTAGCCAGCAACGCTAAATGTGCTCGAGCTAACAAACTTGCCCATGCCCATGCCATCGATCTGACGGTAGTTGGTCACCTCGAAATCGTGTGTCATCGTGGCCGTGTCCGTAAGGCATCTCGATGACGTCCTTGATAGCTGGCCATGCTTGAGTACAGAGGTGGAATTGTTGGTCATGGTGTAGAGAGATGCGACGGTTGCTGCTGCTACAGGGCTTGCACCTTGCAGAGTACAGAACTTCCTCTGACGAAGTTGAACTTCCGACCTGACAAAAACGAGCTAGTAAATCAATAACTTTAAATCACTAGATCAACAGCTTCCAATCAAGATATAACTTTCAAGATCTGAACCTCTGCCCTCAACGAGACACAGCCCAAATTTCAATCTACCACGGTGAGCTCTGCACATAACCTTTCATCTAAACAAATCGAGCAAAAAACAAATGTGGAGAAAATTAAGGTCTGAACCAAGAAACCCCACCTTGATGCTTCGCGCTGACGAACGGGTAAAAAGGCGATGGAGTTGGAAGCGGCGAGCCGAGGAAAGGACTCGACAGGCGAGCCCGCGACAGACAAGGCACGGCCACCTCTCCGGGAGACAACGCAGATCCGCAAGCTGAGTACTTCCACCGGCCGTCGAGCTCGCAGATGCGGGAGGATGACTGGATGAGAGGAAGAAAACCCTGCCGCCGGCGTCAATAGAGGCGGTGGGGGAATAGAGCCGCAGGCTGAGAGATGCTTCGTAGCTGGGGAAGATTAAAAAAAAGTTTAGTGAAACAGCCTTACCAGCCCATGAGAAACTGGCCTCGATCCCGTATTCCCGTCTAATAAAAAGGCGATATGGAGCCGACTGGGCTTTAACTTTTTTTTCTTCACATTACTTGTTGTACGGAAATTAACGGACAAAAGGCCTTTTCTAACCCCCCCCCCCCCCCCCCCCAAACCCCCCACACACACAAAAAAAAACGCTTTGGAATTCTATCCATCTATACTTCTTCTTGGAGTAACTCTAGTAGAACTCCTAAAACGTGGAAATGAAAACACGATTTTCATTTCAGTTTCGATTGATCGCGTAGTAGCAGTGTCGTAAACATAACCAGCATATTTCAATTTTCTGATTTTACCGCGAATTTAGTTACAAAAGAGGCGGCAAAGATCACCAATTATAAGTCTAGTCATAGTGGCAGTAACATTAGTAATAACATCGGTGTACAATCTAATAAATGAACATTTGTATGACATCACATAGATGTTACTCCTTACTATAAAGGTAGTAACATGGACTAATAATAACATCATGATGTTACTACTCTTAGTTACTGCCCACTATGACCAGCCTAAAGCAAAAGCCCACTAACATGAATTAATGATTTTTCTATCTCAATACTGAAGGTATTCACATCAATTCTCCTAACCAATCAATTGCCCATATCATTTCCACTAATATTTATTAATCACTACATGTAACCTACACATTATCTATTTATTAAACCATCCAATTATTCATATTAATAATTTAGAATATATATTATGATCAATTGAATTTTGCATATTCACTACGAACCATAGTGTATCACATCTCTTATAAAAGCATACAAGAGATACAAAGAGAATGTATATATTGTTGGTTGGTGTGTGTCACTTACCCAACTTTACCTTGAAGGTTGTATTGAAGCAAGTGGATTTCCAAAGAGATGAATGGTTCGTCACAAGGAAAATTCGAGTAGGTTGAGAAAAACCAAAGGCGACAACTCACACACTTTATGAGGAGCTCAAACGGGTTAGGAAACTGGCGAGGAAAATCAACCAAATCCAACAAAACGTTTGTTGTTAAAAGTAGAAATGAACCACGATGAAATGTGAGCAAAAGAGCCAAATTTTGAGGGGTGGAAACAAATGGAACACACACACACAAATTAATAATGGGGTTAGTGCGTCCAATGGAAGAACGGAGGCGAAATGTTCCCATCAAAGACTAAGCTCAACGCCACACCAACACAAGGAGGACGGTAGCTCCTATCGCAACCTTTAAAAGGCAACAAGATTCGCACCGTGGTAACCGGTCACTCTTTTCTATTTTGCAACGCGAGGCTACACGTTCCTACAATGGATAGCACTTGGCATCGATCTTTTTTAAAACTTTCTCTTTTCACGTTTTGATATTGGATACAAATGCCAAGCCCAGTCGAACTACTCTCTCACAAGTACAAAACACACACTATCGGTGCCACTAGTGCGATGCCAGGCAATATAAAAGAGCTCGTCCGAATGGATACACGAACAAGGGGTTAGTTCAAATGGAAGGAAGTTATACCTATTTTATGGATGATCACGGACGTGCGGCCGGAGGTTCTCGATGTCGTGTTGATTCGTTGATATAGTTGCGTAGGTGATTCCCAGAGCTTTGTGTAGAAACTTGTATCACTCAAATTGGATCAACGACGGGAAAGAAAAGCAAGTTTGAAAATCTGTCGAGAAATCAAAACTACACGATTTTTCTGGATTTTTTCAATTTCAAACTTCCTCGAAATCGAAGAAAAAATTGTGGAAAAATTTGAGAAAGTGGCTGAATAGAAAGTTGGTAAATGGTCCTAAGAAATAAATCCACGGATCAAATCCATGAAAAACTCAACAGATCGATAGATCGGACAAAATCCTTTTTGGGGCTATTTTTGCTGAAATTCTCGAGTATGGGGGTGGGAAGAGACATTTTGGTGGAAAAGAGGGTTAGAGGGGGTCAAATTCATGGCAACGAGGCTGCTGATACCATATGATGTACGGATTAACCTATAGGGTGGCTCGATCTCACGAATTGACTAAGAACACGAGAGGAAGAACGAAGAACACGAGGGGAATTCGAGTGGAAACAAGGGTAACCGATAACTAGTGCGAACTAAAGGATTCAAAAATCGGAAAATAAACCCACGGGCCTCCTCCGGCAATGACTCCACTCGAACTGACCTTGATTGGAACTAATTCAATCCTACGGCTAGTCCATCGCTCCAATATATCCTTGAGGGTCAGTCAAGAAAGATTGGGAGAACACCAACCAATTCCCAAGGGGAAAGGATGGCTATTCCGAAGTAACCTTGATTCGATCCAAATACAAGAGTAGATGGAGTAGCCTTATTCATTCCTAGATATACATCTAAGGAGTAGCCTCACAGGAAGGACACACAAAAGAGCAAAGATCAAGTCTCAATTCATTTCTAACCCTAGATCTAAACCATGGAGGTCCTATTTATAGTAGAGGGTAGAAAGGGGTAGGTGGGGGAGGAAAAACAAGGAATATTCCCCTTTTCTCGTAGGTGTAGGAAAACCAGCCTGAAAATCTGGCATGGCTGGTTTTCGTGGCCGGATTGTTATGTTAGCCTCTCAGCCAAGGAACCGACCTGGATTCGGGCTGGGTTTTTTTGGGCGCGTAGGCCGGATTTTTCTGTTAGGTTCCTAGCCAGGAAATCTGGCCAGGATCTGGGCTGATTTTTCTGGGCGCATTCCAGCCTGTTCTGTTAGCTTCCTAGCCTGGAAAACCATCCTGGATCTGGGCTTGTTTTTCCGCGCATTGAATTCTCGTTCTTCTTCCTCTTCTTGGCCATCTTCTTGAGCATTAACTTGGTCATTCTTGGCGCCATCTTGGGAGCCTAAAGAGGGGACATAGCCGAGAATACAAAGGGTATGCATATGAGGTAGCGATCCATTCGCCAATTCATAGAACTCATAGAGAAATAGGTGCGAGTTCACCTTATCTTGTATCGCCTTTGCGTGTGATCTTGTTATGGGCCAATGGATCTCTGTGGAGATCTTGGTAGAATGGGTTGAGCTGCATCATGGATCAACATATCTTTCAGCTAACCCTCTGTTTCATGCAAGGAAAAAATACATTGAAATAGATTTTCACTTTGTGAAAGAAAGGGATGCAAATAAATTGCTTGATATCAGGTTTATATCCTCACGACATCAGGTGGCTGATGACTTCACGAAAGCATTACCTACCCGACAGCTGGAGAACTTCAAACACAATCTCAACCTTGGAAAGGGTGTGATTGGGGAGGGGTGTTAGAGATTGTATTGTCACGTATGTGTCACGATATGATTGTGTGCGTGCGTGACGGGTTAGTGCGTGCATATTGTAACTAGATCGATATGATCTAATTAAGAGATTGGATCAAACTCCTTCTATCTCTCTCCCCTTGTAACAACTCTGGTGTATATCTCCTGGTCTCTTTGGCCCCTATATAACACGGAACCAATGGCCGAGACAAGGCATCATTAAACCCATTGCATTGTGGTATCGCACACCATGATTTCTCGCATTGCACGCAGAGGAGATAAATAAGGTGTCGAGTTAAATTTCCTTGGATTAGTGGATTTCTTGTGTCTTTGTCTTGACAAAGATCGGTGACGCCGGCGAGCTCCTTATGATCCCGAGGATATTCTCCCTCCTAGGAAAGAGAGCAGGGCTAGCTGGGCCCATGCGTAGGCGTACCCTCGGAGACCCCGGGAGCCACAAGTGTGATACCCCTATATTATGTGTCGTATAGTAACTAGTCATACCCAAGTTCATGATCTTCTCAACCTAACACTCCCCTATATTCCCTCGCGCTACTAATCTAAATATACTCACCAACCGTGGGAAGACCTGCCTACACTCCAGCGGTGTCAGTGAAAGATCGAGAGGTTAACTAGAGGGGGGGTGAATAGGTTGACTACAAATTTTAACTTCTTTTTGATTTAATGAGACAGTGCTCAAATATAGATTGTCTAGATTATGCAAATAGGTGAACAATCCTATATGTTGAGAAAATACAACTAGCACAAGGTATATATATGACTAAGCTAGTTGCAACAAGTAAAGGTAAGTTGAGGGATAACCGAACACAATGACGCGGAGATGTATCCCGAAGTTCACTTCCCAATGGAAGCTAATCTCCGTTGGAGCGGTGCGGTGCCACCAAAGTGGAACACCGAGTAGCCCTCAAATGGCACACTGTATCTCCTTCGAGTCCTTCCACCGATGTGGAGAGGCTCGAATCACTATGTTGCTGTTGAGGTTGACAACTAGAACCTTTACAAGGATGAGACACACTCCACAACTTTGGAGGGTCCTCACCAAATCCCGATAGCCACCAAGACTTTGAGAAACAAGATCCACGAGCACAAGAGCTTTGAGGATATCAACAAGTCTCCAAGCTCCGATGAGCTAAGAGCAACAAGGTTCTTGGCTCTGATGAACTAAGAACAACAAGATCCCTAAAGGATGAGTGGGGTAATTTCTAATCGGCTTGGTGGAGTTGTAGATCTAGGATGTCTCCTCCAAATCCCAAAGTATCACAAGTTCTGGTTGGGGATTTGGGGAGATGCTTGAGCTTGGATGTGGTCAACAATTGTGGAGAGAGAAAGTTTAATTGACACTCACTAAAGGTAGGGGATAAGTCCCTTTTATACCCGGAGAAAAAAACAGCCGTTGGGGGTATCCGCTTCACTATAGAGCACCCCGGCCTAGGGGGGCGGCCAGGAAGGCCCGGACATCATCACCATCCCACCACGACCTCGAGCATATGTGGGGCCTGCTGACACCCGGCCTGGGGCCGGTGCCCCCTTCCCACCTCGTCCTTGGATCACCTTGAGGCCGACAGGAGCCATCCAGGTTCAGGCGTAGTGGAGATGGAACACGACCGAGGCAGCGCCCGAGTCATCCTGCCTCGTGCCTGACCTGGGGCTGGCGTAGGGATGAGCTAGGACGGGGCACAGGCAGAGCCACCCGGCCTCAGAGCCCGGCCAGGCTGGCAAGGAAGGCCGGCACCCCTGTTTCCCCTTTCTTCTTTTCCCATTTCTTTTCTTCCTTTTTGCACAGACTTCAACATTTGTTTGTCAATCACATGGATGTCCAAGGGGGTATGTGTTTGCATTTCTCCATGATAGATTCTGAACACACTTAGGGGAAAGATTAGATCTTCCATATATTGTGATCAAACACCAAAAACAAGATTAGGAATAAATGTCCTTTCAATCTCCCCCTTTTTGATGTTTTATGACAACACATGGATTTGCATTAAGGATAACTTATCATGGCTATTTGCAAGGAGATAAAACTTATAGAGGTACTCCCTCTATTTGTGTGCCCAATCATAAGATATATATTTGATGAACAAACGGGAGCAATGATTATGATTCTTATCCTCCTTTATGTTTTATCGGTCAATAGCATATGTGATGTGAACATGATATTCATATGTGAATGTGAGGATGATTAGAGAATTATCTAGCACTATAGATGGATATGTATAAGCTATGAGTTTGTCGAATCAACTTTGAACCAAGTTGCCAAAATACATGTATAGGCATGATGAAATCTTATATAAGTGATTGTATTGCAAGAAAAAAATCTCACCATAGCCTTCATCTCATAGTAGATAGATAGATGAAAAATAACCTCGCTATGATCTTCATCACATCAAATAGTAGGTAGATAGATAGTATGATAGATAGTAGAGAAATAGTCTTACAATAACAACAAAGTTCAACGAAACACACAAATAGTAAGATAAACTAAGATCGAGGAAAGCAATAATGCTGATAAGACGCAAATGGATGCATGATATGCAATGACTTGAATGCAAAGCGTTGAGGATCCTAATATTTCTTCCTCTTGGCATCAAGACACCAAAAAGGGAGAAAAGGATGCACGTCCAATCACTCGTCATCATGCATCTCATCATCCGGCGCATGATCTTCCTCAGTAGGTGCCTGACTGGAGCTGGCTGCAGCTGCAAAGGAGGCCCCAAAAGGTCCGAGCGAACTAGCATCATCACCAAGCCAGAAGGTGTGCTTGGACTTCCATGCATCCTCAGTGAGCTCCTCCGATCTAGGAGAGCCGAGTGGAATCTGAAGAGCTGTCATGATAGCCCGCTGGTTGCTACGAGAAGTCTTGCCCTTCCTATAGGATTGATAGTTTCGCTGCTGCTTTTCAACGAAGAAGCAATTCATCTTCTCAAGAGCCTGCTTGATGCTGAATGTGCCAGAAGCTGGGACAGTAGGGTCTGGAGAAGAAGAGTGGGGGATACCATGAGATGTCCTAGGCCCAGTGGACAATGTGCGGGTACGCTTGGGGTGTTGAGCAGCAACCATCTCAGCCTCAGTAGCCGTGAGAAGAGCACACTATTTGGGAGTCACCTTCGAATAGTTGTTGATGAGACCAGTTGGAATCTTAGTATCAATGAGTATTTGAAGGTATGATCCATATATGGGAACCCTCCTATCACGAACCATAGTCCTCATCTCATTCCACATGTAATCCAGAATATCCAAAGGCTTGTTGTTGTTCATAGTAGGGCCAATATGAAAGAGTAGATTCACCAACCACTTGTGGACCTCGCCCTTCTCACCAAACTTTACATTGATAGTGTTCCTTAGAATGGTGTGTACAATGTACCAGAAATTAGTGAAATATTTGACCTTGGGAATACGCTGAGTTCCAGTACCTGGCGGGTAGCAATGACGCAGACCATCCCGGGCCTTGAGAAGTTGCTTCAGATTACCATGGATTCTAGTGTGGGACATGGCATGAAAGACAACCGGCGGAAGACCGAGAAGGGAGCCAAACTCATTCATGGTGGCGATACATTGGACACTACCACTCATCCAAGTCAAAGTGCGAGGACCCTCAGTGGAGAAGTAAACAGTGGCATAGAATTCCTTAAGCAGCTTGGGAGCAAATAGGCAAGAGTTAGAGGCCCCATGAGAGCAGTGATACCATGAAAATCCATGATCTCCATAATCCCGGGCCAATGCTTGCGGGCATATTCCACATCATAGAAATACTGACCAACATGAGTGTTTTGAAGTTTACCAAGGACGAACTCATACACAATCTGATGCATCTTGCAGTAGAACCGAGGATCGGCACATGTACTCTGCCCAAAAGCATAAGGATTGAACTTCAGACGAGCAGTCTCAAAGTCATCTGCGCTCAGACTGCCCCAATTATTGAACACGGGCTCATCTAGATTGACAGGAAGTGGAGCACCCTGTCTCTGAGAAGGACTAGAGCCAGAAACATTAGCAACACTTTTCTTGCGGGGACGAATAACATGCGTTCCCTTGTCTTGTGGTGCATCGGCATTGCCTGAGAGGAATGATGCATGGATATGGACAATCATAGTAAGTGCACATGGTCTTTGTTGTGTTTATAAAAACATGTTCCATGGAGATGAGTTATAATGACAAGAGTGGGATCAAACACATCTAGGGAGTAATAAGACATAAAAAAATATATAGCCTAGGTTATATGGGCATGGCAAGAGTAGAGTGGCATCTATAAGGTTGTACTACATCGGAAGTACCACAACTAGAGGAAAGTTATAAGCCTAGGTTATGGTTAGTGTGACATATGAACTAGATGAGGAACCCTAGGTGAGAGGTAGTATAAAACCTAGATGCGATTGGAGCCCCAAAAATAATGAACCGAGCCATCATACCGAGAGAGAGAGAGAGCAAATAAAACATGGTATAGAATAGGAGCCCTAGAAGTTACCCGAGTTGGAGGCCATCTTGAAAAGAATCCCACAATTTCAAAGGAGAGGATCTCCCCCAAGGAGGCACCCAAGAGGATTCCACGGGGAGGAGAGTGTGTGGTATGGTGGGTATAGGTTATGAGGGGGGAGGAGAGCTCCAAGGGAGTCTCCAATGGTGGATGTGTGGGGAGAGAGGGGGGAGAAGGGGGAGAAGGGGGAGGTTAGGGATTGGAGTCGTGGCCCCTCCCCTTGTTTCTTGTGCGTGCGGGTACCCGGCCTGGGGAGCCGGCCAGGCCGGCGTGGGCGAGAGCGAGGCAGGGCGCGCGGCCGAGCGACCCGACCTGGGTCCCGGCCTGAGGCCGGCGTGGGCTAGGGGAGAGGTCGGGCGTGTGGCTGGGGTAGCCGACCTAATGAGCCGGCCAGGCCGGCCGTCCAGGCCTGTTCCAGGCAGTTTTTTCTTCCCCTTTTTTAATAAAAACTTTTAAGCATAATTCCTCCCCGTAAGATTTGTAAAATAAAAATTTATATAAACGAGTGATGCAAAGATAACTTTTATTTTAGCAAGTTTTACTTCATTGTTGTGAAATTGTTTTTCTTGACCATGTGCACAAGTATGATGAGATGAAATGTACATGATGGTTTCCATATGCATCCAATGGGAGAAAAATAGAAAAGTGAACAAACAACATTGGATGCAATATGAAATATGATGAACGAAAATGCATATGAGTTGAACACAAAATGCCTTGTCAATATAGAATTCAAACAACATTGAACATTTGATTTGAGCGGTGGCCTTGGCCACCATGTATGAGTATGATTGATATGACACCACGACGATATATCTTGGGTGCATTGTCAAAACTCATCATTGAAGCACATTATGTCATTTGAAATGACCATTATGCATGATTTTTTTATTTATGCATTATAGGAGTAGTGTTGACTCATTGATTGAGCTACACTCCCCCTGTGTCTATGCGTACATCTAAGAGCCAAATAGGAGTCTAATAGAGGTGTGTATGCAAGATTTCCAATAAACTAAAATTGCTTGCACATACGATATTGAGCTCACTCCTTAATTGCTTGAATCTCTTCTCATCTAGAGGTTTTGTGAGGATGTCGACAAGTTGATATTTGTTGTTGACATAGGAAAGTGAGATATCTCCATTGGCCACATGATCTCTAATGAAATGATACTGAATCTCAATATGCTTGGTCTTGCCACCAAGTACCGGATTGTGACTAATCTTTATAGCATTCTCATTGTCACATAAAAGAGGCATTGTCTTAATCTCAATTCCAAATTCTTTAAGACATTGCCTCATCCATAAGAATTGAGAGCAACAAGTAGCGGCGGAAATACACTCTGCTTCCGTGGAGGAGGTGGCAATACAATTTTGCTTCTTGGAAGACCAACACACGAGTGACCTACCAAGGAATTCGCAAGCACTCGAGGTTGATTTTCTATCCACCCTGTCACCTCCCCAGTCCGCATCCGAATACCCCACAAGATCAAAAGTTGTGTTTGATGGATACCAAAGACCATGTGTAGGAGTGTCAACCAAATACCTAAGAATCCTTTTGACGGCAATCATATGGCTTTCCTTGGGGTTAGATTGAAATTTTGCACACAAACCCACAATAAACATAATATCCGTTCTAGATGCACAAAGATAAAGCAAAGATCCAATGATAGAACGATAAAGTTTACGATCAACCGGTATATCTTCGTGATCCATAGTAAGATTCACGGTTGTTGACATTGGATAAGCTAGTGGCTTGGCATTGTTCATATCAAATTTCTTGCGCATGTCTTGAATATATTTTTCTTGACAAATAAAAGTTCCTTCATAATATTGCTTGGTCTCAAAGCCAAGAAAGAACTTCAATTCTCCCATCATAGACATCTCAAACTCACTTGTCATTAGTTTGGAAAATTGGTCTATAAAACTCACATTAGAAGATCCAAATATAATATCATCAACATATACTTGACATACGAAGAAATGTCCATCTACACTTTTGGTAAAGAGTGTGGGGTCAATTACGCCAAGTACGAAACCACGATCTACTAGGAACTCCTTTAAATGATCATACGAAGCACGTGGGGCTTGTTTGAGGCCATACAAAGCCTTATGGAGGAAGCATACATGGTTAGGATACTTGGGATCCTCGAACCCCGGAGGTTGTTTAACATATACCAATTCTTTTAGAGGACCATTGAGAAAAGCACTGTTAACATCCATTTGATGCAAGATGAACTTATGGCTAGTGGAAAATGTAAGTAATATACGAATGGATTCAAGTCTAGCTACGGGAGCGAAAGTTTCACCGTAGTCAAGTCCTTCAACTTCAGAGTAGCCTTGAGCAACCAATCGAGCCTTATTGCGAATCACTTTCCCATGCGAGTCTTGCTTGTTCTTGAACACCTATTTTGTTCCAATGACATTATGATCCTTGGGTCTTTCCACCAAGTACCATACTTTGTTTCTTTCAAAATTATGGAGCTCTTCATGCATGGCTTGAACCCAATCTTCATGTTCAAGAGCATCATACACTTTGATATGTTGAACATGAGAGACATATGAGTGAATACCACAAAACTTGAGCACTTGTCCACGAGTGGAGACACTTCGTCCCAAGCCACCAATAATATTCTTTTGATAATGTGACTTTTTTTGCAATCTTGAGGCTTGACGAGTCATGATACGAATTAGTGCATCATAGACATTACCATTTGGGGGAATATCCTCATAATTTCCTTCATCAAGACCATGATCTATCCGGAGTGGAGTTCTTGGTGAAGACTTACCAAAATCATTTCCACCATTATCATTGGGTGGATCTTGATCACTTTCTTGATGAGAGGTATCCACTTGAAGGTCTTGTTCTTGGCCTACCATTTGATTGGTGGTTGATGTAGAGGGCTCCACTTGTGTAGAGCTAGTCCCCTCCACATTTGCCACAAGGTGTCCCTCAATGGGTATAAATGGACTTATACCCATTCTTCCTGTGGCTATGGAGGAAGGTTCATCACCTACATCATCACAATCAATTTGCTCCACTTGGGAGCCATTATCCTCATGAAACTCCACATTCATAGATTCTTCAACACACCCGGTGGATATGTTGTAGACTCTATAAGTGTGAGAGTTCGTGGCATAACCAACGAATATGCCTTCAAAAGTTCTAGGATAAAATTTAGACAATCTAGTCCCTTTGATGTAAACTTGACATTTACACCCAAAAACTCGAAGATACTTGAGGTTGGGTTTGTTGCCGGTTAGGAGTTCATATGGAGTCATACCAATCATCGGACGAAGGTTGGTTAGATAGATGACAAACGGTGTTGATGTCTTCGGCCCAAAAGTTATATGGCAATTTGAACTCGGCCATCATAGTTCTTGCCATATCAATAAGTGTGCGATTCTTCCTCTCCGCTACACCATTTTGTTGAGGGGTGTACGTAGCGGAATATTGATGCCTTATCCCATCTTCACTCAAGAATTCATCCATGGTGTAGTTCTTGAACTCGGACCCATTGTCACTCCTAATTGACAAGATCTTGGTATCATATTGGCGTTGCACTTCCGTGGCCCAAGATATGAACTTTTCTTGAGGCTCACTCTTCCTCTTGATATAGAATACCCAAGTGTATCTTGTATAATCATCAACAATCACCAAACAATACTTTTTTCCACCAAGACTATCATATGTGGGAGGCCCAAATAAGTCCAAGTGAATACGCTCAAAGGTCCTTGTTGTGGAGATGATTGATGTCTTGGGATGATTCTTCTCATGCATCTTTCCGGCAATACAAGAGCTACAAGGGCGATCTTTGAAAAAATTCACACTTGTTAGTCCTACCATGTTCTCACCCTTCACAAGAGTTTGTAGATTTCTCATACCGACATGGCCCAAG
Source organism: Alopecurus myosuroides (assembly GCA_028641055.1). Taxonomy (NCBI): domain Eukaryota; kingdom Viridiplantae; phylum Streptophyta; class Magnoliopsida; order Poales; family Poaceae; genus Alopecurus; species Alopecurus myosuroides. The sequence goes on from CM054059.1 coordinate 98,811,592, forward strand.
CGGCGATGCCAAAGCAAACCCACGTCGGATTTAGCAATTAGACAAGTGGCGATATGTGTAGTTTCTTTCGAGAAATCCACTATATACATACCGTTTTCCACAAATACAACAAAGGCTACTTTAAGAGAAATGGTGTGAAGAACAAGCACGTGATGATGCCCAATACACATGTAAAATTGCATTCGCAAAGTTGCAATACGGAAAGAAGATTATAGCCAAGGGACTCAACAAGGAGGACTTTCTCAATGGATGAATCCGGAGAAATGAACACCTTGCCATGTCCCAATACCTTAAGTTGTGAACCATCACCAATAGTTAAATGAGAAAATTTGAGAAGTTGGAGCTTTATGTCATCTAACACTTCCTTGCTTCCGGTCATGTGTGCGGAACAACCACTATCAACCATCCATGATGTTTCACCAGAAACACAACCCTATAATGAATCAACTTCTTGTATTAGGTAACCATTTTTGGATGGGTCCTTTCTTGTTAGTCACAAGGGTCTTAGGAACCCAAATAGCATACTTGTAATCATCACCATATGAGGTGCCAACATATTTTGCATAAAACTTTACCATAAATAGATTTAAGAAGCACATAAGATGGGTTGTACTTTCCCGCAAAGTTGTTGTGAGTAGTAGTGTTGTCGGGGGGCTACCCCCGAGTAGGGGTAAGGCAAGTGGTAAAATGAAGATCAGAGTGTTGTTTACCGGGTAGGCGGCTACCCGGGTATCCTCTACCCGGTAGTTTCTATTCGGTCATAAGTATTGAAGGCCAAAGTAAGATAAAGAGAAAGATTATAATTGTTCGGGTAGCGGTCAGGTGGTCCGAGTAGATGGGCTGCAATCCTACTCGGGCAAGAAGTCAATGGAGCCGTTCTGACAAGATCACGAAGATCCCGCAGCCGTACAGGCGTGCGGTTCAACTTACGGAGCGCAACGGCATGGCTACAGTGAGGTATGCGCCTGTCATGTCCTGTCACTGACAGAGGGGACATGACATGTCGAGGGGCCTACTCTGTGAGACTGACATGGTGGAAAAGTCCTGTCAGCCGGACGACGCGGTGACTTCCCGCACCCGCGTCAGCGAGAAGCCGGAGGCGTGCTCTGCTTCACAGTAGGCATGTCCCATCAGTTGTACCTTTTAGTCTTTGTTTATTCGGCTGGGCACCAGTATATAAGGTGCCCTTCCCCCTCCTGCGCGAGGGACGTTGCCCCAGATCACATTTATTACAAGATCTAGCACTAGAGCGAGAGAGAACAGCAGAGTGGCTACTCGGCTTAGAGGCAAAGTTGTACTGTGGCTAAACGGAGATTATACATACAGAGAGATAGGCAGGAGTAGGGGTGTTACCTCCACACGAGGGCCCCGAACCTGGGTAGTTCTTGGTGTTTGTAGTGTTACCTGAGCGCGGCTACGCGCCGTGCGATCCCTCCCCGGATACCTACAGCGTCCATCGGCACCAAACTTAAGCCATCCCATGGCATCTGTCTTCTCCATACCACGACAGTTGGCGCCCACCGTGGGGCCAGCAGGGGCGCTGACTGGGGTTCATATTCGGACGGGACCGATTTCTGCTTCGGGAGAGCGCGTGGTCTGTGGCCTTGTCCACAGATTCGGCTCTTTCAATTTCGTCACCGACAACGCCGGCGATTTCGGCGGCAGGCCCGTTCCAGCAGGCGGTTCGGTGCTTTCATTCGGTGCACATCTGGTCTACGTCGCCACCACCGTCATCCGCGAGTTCCCGGAGGAGGTGCTCGTTGCGGAAGATCCTCCTGCTGTACTCGCTACCCGCGGGAAGCCTTCTGGCTGCTCTGCGGACAGCGTGGAGGTGATGATGATAGGCCCGGCTATCGATGTCGGGAAAGGCGCGGCCGCTACCGCAGAAGTCAACAAGGAACCGGCTGGCGCAAGGGTCCACAAGCCCTACGACATGCCCCGGAACATTCCGGGTTACGTGGCTCCTTCCACGTCCGCGGCTATACCAGTTGCTTGCGGTGGCGCCACGGAGCAGCTGGGCATGCCGCTTCCCACTGAGCTCGAGCTCATGACATTGAGGGCGCAACTCGAGCAGCAGCGTCAAGCGCTACTCGCGGAGTCCCAGGAGCTGGAGAAGGTTAGGCTTGAGCTTAACCTAGATCAGAACGAGTACAGCATAGCACATGGCTTTACTCCCATTTCTAGGTTGCCTAGCAAGATAGGCGTTATCCGTCGCAACTTAGGCGCTGAGTTAGCCAGAGATGGTAGGGATGCTAGCCAAACTGCTAGTTTGAACACTACTACTAGGCCCAAATATAGCTCCCCCGCCAAAACTCTTAGGGCTGCAGAGGCAGTTGCTGCTGAGTTGCCGCATCTCACTGGTGACGCGCGTGCTAGGCAGCAGGATAGGTTGAATGAGCTAGTGCTAGAAGCTGGCAGGCAGAATGAGGAGTTCCGGAAAGCCAATCCGGGAGCTGGCGCTTCTCAGGTGCACTCGCATGCGGTCAGATCTGTGGATCAGGCCTCATCGCCGCTTCCTGGCAATGAGAGGGACCAGAGTGTGAACTCTGGGAAGAGCAAACAGATGCAGGTGTACGACCCGGCTGCTGCCGGAAAACAGCACGCTGTGGCGCGGCAACTCGGTCAGAAACACAACTCTGCAGGAGCAGGCTATCAAGCCACTAAAGTTCACAGCAAGGGGCAAGGAGGAAGCCGCGCGGGAACATCGCGGCATCATGCTGCCAACCCGGTCCAGCAGAGAGTGCGGCAGCCAGCAGCTGTACAGCCGCAAATAGTTGTGGCAGCAGCCAACCCGGTGGCTCAACCCGGTCCTGTGCCGCAAGACCGCTATGACGATGGGTACTCGGCAATGGAGATGGCCGGGTACGCTGACCCAAGAGACATCACTGATCGTTTGGGTGACCGCATGCTGGAACCCAGGGACGCAAGATACAAGTTGGACCGGATTAATTGGTCAGCACAAATGGAGACGAGGGGGCCACCCGGCCCAACCTATTTTGGTAACCGCATCATGGGGGAGCCTTCTGTGAACAAGTTCCAGTTGGCTAGAGGTACCAAGTGCTATGACGGCAGCACCAAGCCGGAAGACTGGCTAAGCGACTATGTTACCTATGTGCACATTGCAGGCGGCAATCGGAGATGGGCCGTGAGATACGTTCCCCAGATGCTGGAGGGCCCTGCCCGGATCTGGTTGAACAACTTGCCCAAGGACAGTATTAACTGCTGACTTCACTTCTCGGAAGCCTTCATCAGCAACTTCACCAGCACATACAAGAGGCCGAATAGGCCGCAGCAGCTTTCAGCTTGCAAGCAGTGAGAAGAGGAGACTGGCCGAGAGTACCTTACTCGGTGGAGCAGACTGAGGAACACCTGCGAGGGTGTGAACGAGTCACAGGCAATCGCCTGGTTTGCTCAAGGCTGCAGGCATGGCAGCATGTTGTGGCAAAAGCTGCAGAGAGAGATGCCGAGTACGCTCGCCGAGACAATCAAGATCGCTGATATATATGCACTCGGTGACCCTACTCAGCCTTCACTCGATGCATTCGAGCTAAGAAGGAAGCACCATGATGGCCACAGACGCCAAGACTTCAGAAACAAGTGCAGAGGTGACCGACCTGATACTCGGTATGATGCCGAAGAAGTGAATGATGTGAACCAAGACCCTGCGGTTGCTGGGAGTAGCCAAAGGCAGAAAACTGCTGGAGCCCAATACGGGCAGAACCAGAATCAGGGCCAAGGCATCAAAAATCCATACAGTGCTCCCCAGCAGGGTAGCGGCAACCCGGACAGCGGAGATGCTCAGAGATTTATCTTTGAGAACATGAAGGTCGGGCCATGCAGTTTCCATACTCGGCATCCGAGTAGGCCAGCCAACCACACTACCCGGCAGTGCAGCTGGTGGGACCGCATCAAGAGCGAAGGTTTTGGTCAGCTGCCCCCTCCTCCGTCTCTACCGCCTGCGAATGCCAATGTGCAGCCTATTCGGGAAGTTGCTCCCAGGCCGGTAGTGAATCCGAGAAGGGAGAAAGTGAACCAAGTGGCTCAGGGAGCCAACCGCAACTACAACTACGACAACCGGAATGACCGCAACCGCAACTACAACAACAACAACAACAGGAACAACAACAACAACAACAACAATGGTGGTGGAGACCGCAACCAGTACCAGGAGCATCATGAGAGCTACATGGTGTTCACCACCGAGCCAGACGACAAGCAGTCGCTGCACAGGCATGCGATGGAGGTGAATGCAGTGATCCCAGTTGTGCCTCACTACCTGCTCCGGTGGGAGCAGGAGATTACTTGGTCCAGAGCTGATCATCCCAAGGTGATGCCCAACCCGGGTACCTATGCTCTGGTGGTGGATCTCACATTCCTGGGGACCACGAAGAATGTCAGGTTCAGCAAAGTGCTGATTGATAACGGCAGCAGCATCAACATCATGTACCAAGATACCCTGGAGAAGCTCGGCCTTGCCGAGAACATGCTGCTACCCAGCAGGACTACTTTCCATGGCATTGTGCCGGGAGTGTCCTGCGCTCCAATCGACCACATCTGGGTTGATGTCCTATTCGGCACCAGGGAGAATTGCCGCACCGAGTGCCTGCAGTTCGAAGTGGTTGATCTTCAGAGCCCCTACCATGCTCTACTCGGTAGGCCTGCGCTCACCAAGTTCATGGCCTCAACCCATGCAGCCTACCTAAAGATGAAGCTACCTGGTCCCAATGGTGTCATCACCATCTCGGGTGATTACAAGCGTTCCTTGGAGTGCGCGTCTGCTGGTTCTCTGCTGGCAGAGTCCATGGTCATTGCTGCCGAGAAGAGGAAGATACACGAGGTGGTTGCTATGGCTCAAGCAGCGCAAGTCGGTATGCCCGGCATGCCGGGTACTTAGTATGGAGCAGCTTTCCATGCCTCCCAAGAAACCTAGAAGGTGCAGAATCCTGAGTTCCCAGACTGTCGTGGGATAATCACGGCAGACGTTACCGGGGGTAACTTATCTTGGGGCAAGACGACACTGGTGTTTGGGAGAGGGTTTAGCTCAGAGGAAAACATGATGATATGCGATCTGGTAGCCGGCAAGCAAGTCGCCGAGTCTCCGATCTTGATATATTAATCCCAACTCTCGTGTTACACTGGATACTCGATACCTAGCGATATTGCTCGAACTGTTGGATCTCTCTAAACTAGACCTAGGGGCCGGCTTATAAAGCACCCGGACCCCCTGGCTTGCCCTCCAAGGCGCACCCTGAATCCTACCCGGACACCGCATACAGAACCCTAACTTTCCTTACCGTAACCCACAATCCGGGTTACCAGGCCTACAAACTTGGGCCTTCTAAAAGTTCCTTTATCCTTAGCCGGATCTCACGCAGTGTCCTTTGGGCCGAGTTACACCTTGGCGTTGGCCTACCGGGTTATCATCCCTCCATCAGTAGTCCCCAGAATAGCCTGGGCTTCACGGGATCCTCCTTGAAGCGCTTGCTATTCCCTGTAAAAATATCAGACGTACAAATCCAAAGAGGCCGGGTTAAGGTGCTTTGATAAACAGCTAGGCCTAACTCCAAGGTGGCCATATAGTAACCCGGCTTTCTCTAGGTCCTTCTTTACTCTTTCCGGGTCAACGCTCTGATAAGAATGTCAAAGATCCGGCTTACTTTACTCGATAACTGATCCTGATATTGCGGAGAAGATCTCCTCCTTATCTCTGTCCGGATATCTCGTCCAGCACTTAAAGCATATCTCATCAAATCCAGGCAGGTATCCGTTATTCCGAAATTTCCGGTTCCCGTCCGTTGGACTAGGTTTATCCGCCCGCACCTTATAAATAGGTGCCCAGGAGATAACCTAACCCCCAACGGTTCATTCCAGCTCCTCCTCTTTCCTCATCTCTCGTGCTTGCGCAACACCACCACGGGAACCTCAAGCTCACCGCCGGAGCAAAACCGCCACCGGCTACGTTCATCTTCGAACCGCTCCGCGCCGCCGCCAAGCTCCGCCGCCACACCCTCGTCTGGCCCGCCGGGAGTTGCGAAGGGACATTCAGACTGCGCTATTTGCCGCCGCCGCGTGCTACTCCAATCTCCTTCAGTAAGTTCCTTGTATCCGTCAATTCAACCTCGCAATTTTTCGATTTACTCTAGATTGGATCTAGGTCAACCCGCGGGCCATTTTTTCTTGCCGCGCCGAATTAGACCCCACAATCCCACGCTAGTTCATCCAATAACATGACAGATGGGCACATATCACTCCCCTATCATCATTAACCATTAATTTCTCCGTAGAATCGTCCGCAAGTTTTCCAATCTAGATCCATTTCGTCCCAATTTTCCGCGCATGTCATTGACACCCGGAAAATCCTTTTCTTCCGGTTCTTTTGCTTGCAGTAGATACATGGACAATCATCCGTCTTCCTCAAACACTTTTCAATACGTAAGTACCCAGTAGTTTCTATAATGATACCTGATACCCGGATAATTTGTAGTCTTTGCTCCGTAGAATGATACCCGGATAATTCTTAGCTTCCATGTTTTCTCGATATCGCTTGCAAATACTCGGATAGCTCATGGTTTCCGGGTCTTACTCCTTGTACCTTTTTATCTTGTGCTTTGCAGGTTAATCCGATGGCTCCCAAGAAGCAGGGGAAACAACCTGCCAAGGCTAAGACCACCAACTCCATATCCGCCAACTGGGCGCGATCCACTGTTACGAAGGCCAAGTTAGAAGAGCTGGCCGAGTTAGGGATTCTCCCTTCTCAAAAAGATATCCATTGGAGAGTGCCGGGTGATGAGACCCGGCCCACGCCTGCCGACGACGAGGTAATCTGCTTCGTCGAACACGTGACCCGGGGGTTCCGTCCTCCGGGTCACCCCTTCTTTCGAGATGTTCTGAGCCACTATGGCCTCCAGGTATTTGACATAGGGCCTAACTCTATGTTGAATATTACCCATTTCATTGTTTTATCCGAGTCATACTTGTGCACTACGCCAAGTTTGGCTCTCTTTATTGAACTCTTCCAGTGCAAGCCGTGCCGCGAAAGCGGTGACGGAGCACTTCTTGCTTGCGGCGGGGTCTCCATCCAGCGTCGCAAAAATTCTCCCATGCCACCTCTCACACTCAACTCCCACGTCAAACACTGGCAACTCTCATACTTTTACTGCCGAGACACCTCCCCACCCGGCCAAAAGAAGCTGCCGGGTTACTCGGAGGGCCTCCTCGATATCTCCGAGACCTTCAACGCTTTTGCCCCTGACTCGGACAGGGAGGAAATCCAACCTTTGTTGGCTAAAATTGCTATTCTTTCGGCCCAAGGTCTCATTGGGCTTAACCTGGTGAAAACTTGGGTTGATTTCCGGATCCAACCCAATTCCATCCGCAAAAAGTTAATGTGCGAGTACTCGGGGCACACCACGGACGCGCTCTGATACTCCACCAACAGCTTTGCAGCTGGTGACACCAACAAGACTATCAAGGGCTTCTTGACAGAGAAGTTGGAGGTAATCCGGAATATAGCCGGGTTAGAGCCCTTTACGCGCGAGAACCCGGCCCCTGAGGTAAAGATCCGGCTTCCATATTTTTATCTTCACACTTTCCACTTGATACAGCTGTTAACCCTCATTCTTATATCTTCATCTCAGGCCGATGATGTTTTTTGGAAGATTGAAACTCCCCCTAAATCCGAAATCCCAGAGGAGAAAGAAGACGCCGTTAACTCGGATGAAGGTACATTCCGAGTTTCACTTGGTTTCTCTGAGCTCGTTGTTGCTCTTTCTTCATTTTCCGACTGTAAACCTTGATAACTTTCAGAACAAGAGGACAAGGACGAAGAAGAAGAAACTGAAGGCAAGGTAGAATCCGCAAGCGACGAAGATGAAGCTGAGCCGACGATCAAGGTCGGAACAAAGAGAAAACCCCGAGGGGTCATCTTCAAGGTTCCATACCGTTTCCTCGCCTCTAAACCATATTCATTTGATAACATGCGCGAGCTAAACCTGGAGTTATCCCGCTGGCCGTACCTGAAGGAACCGCCCATGACCAAGCGCAGAATGACTTGGAATTTTCCGGGTGAAGGCGCTCTTAATCCGGGTATTCCGTCGTCTCCGGCTCGACGCGCTGGTACTCACCTAATCCTTTCTTTGAATATCAAAATCTTTCCGAACCATCCCCTTACGGGATAATTCCATGTCTTGCTTGATGTTTTTCAGTTTCGTCCGGGTCCAGCAGCGAGTTCCCCTCGGACTACATGGTGAATCCCGGGTAAAGTTCCTTTCCTGATGCTTTATCACCTTTCCGTCACTTTTTCCCAGTTGTACGCTAACTGCTTACTTATACTGTCCATAGAGCCGCGGTCACTATCAGCGACCAAGAAAATATGGAAACTGATGACCCGGGTAAGGAGAACCTGATCGATGATATGACTACCGCAGCTGGTGGAGAAGAACAAGTGCCACCAATAAACCCGGCCGATCAAGAAGCCGAGTATCCAATAGCCTCGCACGCACACGAGGAGGAAGAAGCTGCAGCCTTGGGCACGGGAGGAGGAGCACCAGACTCCGATACTCGGACGACCCGGATACCTTCTCCCACCAAGACGAGAGCTCCTTCTCCGAGTCTCCAAGATCCTGGGTCTTCCAAATTGGGCAAAAATACTTTCGATCAGATGATGAGCGCTCTCCTTGCTATGAAGGCCTCGGAGAACGATGTGCTAGAGCGTATGGCAGCGGAGCACCAGGTAATGTTACCTGGTATCTCTTCGTATCCATCTAGTCCCCAAGTTCCGAGTATAACTTGTTGAAGTTGTGCTCGGTACTCTGTGCGATACTCGGCTTGCCATGATACCCGACTAATTCTCATACTTTGGTCTCTTACAGGCACAGGCCACCCGGTCTGATGAAATTTTGCTCAAAACCGAACAACTTCTGCTTGCTGAGGTAAAGCGGAGAGAGGCCCTTGAGGCTGAAGTGGAAACCTTGAAGAAAGATGTTTCCAAATACAAGAAAAGGTGCACCACTGCTCAAACCGCACTGAAAAAGTTATCGGACCAAATTACCGATACTTATCGTATCTTGCTTAGTAAGTTTCTTGCTGCTAACTGCTTTCATGCCTCTGCTTTGTTACTTGATTCATGATACTCGGAATTACTGATGTGGCCTTTCTTGTTTCAACTGCAGGTGCTAACCTTGCGGCCCCAGAAGAAGATGATGTTAAAAAAGCTAAAACTTTAAAGACTGTGCTCCGGACCTTCTTCGCCGGCACCAAGTGGATATTGGACGCCGTGCAATGGCCAACTGAGGCATATCCGGGTGAAGAAAATCTTATCCAAGCATGCTCCACCGTGCCTGCGTGGATCGAGCTCTGGAAACGCTCGGCATGCCGGGTTGGTATGACCCGGGCCTTTATGCTAGCTAAGGCTTACTTTCCTAAGCTTGAGCCGGCAAAGGTGATATCCGGGTTTCCAGAATTCAAAGCGGATGGCTCCAAGTTTGGGCCCAAGGATTTCAAGGCCGTACAATCCGCAGTGCGTCACTCGGCAACCACTTTGGCCGATAGTATGGACCTGCGCACGTTTATGAGTGCGTACGATGCTGAAAACAAGATCGTGCAGGAAGAAGCACCCCTGCCCTTTGATATTTTGGAGAAATGGAATGCTGATTCGGCCAGGAAAAGAGAAGAAACCGCGAAGAGGGAAGCCGAGTTAGGATCAGGGCCAACCACCTCTACGCCGGCTGTCCGCCCGCCTGTCCGTCCTGATGCGAAGAATCCGAGTGACGATGCTGGGAAAGCTGAAGAGCAAGCCCAGGACCAAGACCCGGAGGGCAAGGGCAAAGATGTGGACCCGACTCAGGAAGCCGAGTAAACATATGCCATTATGATACCTTGTGTGACGCCCCGAGATCGGGCACTATGCAGATTTCAGCATTCCCGCCAGAATCCACATAATAACCGATTCCAGGTTGCCACTTGTGATAACATTACAACGGTTCACGAATAATCCACAACAACAACAGAAAAGATATATACAAGAGGACTCAAACGAGCCAAGGATACAACTGATACAATACAAAGATCCAAATAACAGCGGAAGAAACAACATAGCGTCCGGCTACGGACAAGATACAAATTGGACTAAGAGTCCTGAAGATAACCGAGAGCGTCCAATCCCTGCCCAGGCCAAGCCGGAGGGATTCCCAAGCTAACGTCGTCAGACTTCAAACCTGTTGACTGCAATGTTGAATATGCAGCCACGAAAAAGATTCGTGGGTCAGTACGGTTAAGTACTGGCAAGTGGATAAACCATACTCACAAGATACCGGCGTAGCCAGTCATCACAAGATACAAATAATTTGGGATCAACGGGAAGGAGGGGATTATTGCAAATAAGCGGCAACGGGCTGCGCTAACCAACTACAGAGACTCACTACAACATCCGACTAAAAGAGGGGGATAAGATAGCGTATTGTAACCAACTAGTACTAACCACCCAAACAAACCCATCCAATGTTACCCCCTACTAAGGAAGCAACCCAAGGATAACTCACACTGTTAGATTAATGATGGATCAAGTTGTTGTGTCAATAAGACTATTACTAGTCAAGTATCATTAGTTAGGTGTAATTTGTTCTGAGTACTTGTTAGCCAGTACTTTCACCAAGTCATCCATAACCGCGGAAAACACGGCTTCTCGAGAAGATTTAAACCTGCAGGGGTGCACCAATTTGGCCGTACACGTAAGAATAACCCGCCAGACGGGGGATCAACCCACCAAGCGAGGTACTCAACACAACCCAACTCTTCTTCGCATCAAGCCCAAAGAACCCCGTGAAGTTGAGCGCACGGCTAATCAAGCCCCACGAAGAAAAGGGGACCCTCATAGCACTCTAAGAACGTGTCTCCCTAAATGCCGACTACAAAAGTTCCACCCTGGCGCCAAGGGTTCGCACCTGCATATGCATGCGGCAAATGGAAAACCCGAACTAAATGAGGCGATTTGGACGAGATGCGAATCGAATCAGAATTGCGGGGGGCGCCGATACTCGCTTCCCACATGCGGTTAGTGCGCTCATCATGGATCAATGGACAAGACCCTTTTCCTAATTAGGGTCGACACTAGCAGGCTTCAAAACTACGTCGGGCCTCCTGCCGGTGCCTTATCATCAAATTATTATTACCCAAAACATTAACATGTTGTTGATTGAATTTAAACCCAACTATCAAGCTAAACAGGTGATAAGACGGACAACAAGACTTGAGCGCAAACAACACTAAGCATGCAACTACGACACGAGGGCCAACAGGGTAAACAAACAGCAGTTAATAGGAAGTGGAAGGAAAGGCTATATCATGGCTGCAAGGTAAACATATAACAGGATCGAGACACAAGCATCGAATCAACAGGCTAGAATAAGAACAACGGAAAGAATCGGTAACAAGTGATGAAAGGCAGCCATTTGGCAGCAAGTGAGTATACTTGCCTGGAATCCAGCAAGTAGAGGTACATCCACAGAACTTGTCGTTGCTCACATCACCTCAACGTCCTATCCGGGAAGAAGCAACGAACCTCGAACAAACACCGGATGCAACAATTACTACTACGGCAAAAGATCCAGCATGATCCTATTTTATATGCATGGCATGGCAAGATGCAACAGGGGAAACAACTTAAGCAATTTAATCGGAACCGGAGTCCGGAGAAATAGGAATTGGTTCAAGTTGTTTAGCTAACCATCAATTTAATTGTTATTTAGCATGGCAAACAATAAAGTAGATGAGTTAGGCAATTTAAATGGAATGGGGCAACAGTTGGAATTAATTAGCCCACACATTCCATATGTTGTCATATAGATGATCATGCATAACAAAACCTAAAATGCACAAGATAAGATGCAAACAGAGATATGAATGGCATGAACATGTTAATGGCATGTTTCTGATATGCAAACATATTTTAATTGTCCAATTTGGAATTTAATTGAGCAAGTTGCCAATTTAACAATATTAAATGAATTAAATGAGGAATTAAATGTTGCATCAATTTTAATTGTTCAAAACAGTAAACAAATTTTATATTTGGGTAGAGCATTTAATTTTAATTGGAAAACATATTTTATTTGTTGAAATTGGAGTTAAAATGAATTAGTTATGAATTTGGCAATTAAATTGCATTAAATAAGAAACAGTTGTTTTCAGCAATTTAAATTATTCAAAACAGAAAACAAATGTTATATTTGGAAAGAGCATGAAATTTTGGTTGGAAAACATATTTTATATGGGCCATTTGAAATATATTTGAATTTGTTATGGATTTAATCAAATTCAAAAGAGTTATTTGAATTTGAAGTTTTGAAAATATTTGGAATGTTCAAAACAGTAAACAAAATACAGATTTGAAAAGTTCATGATTTTCTGATGGGGATACATATTTTGTTTGTTACAAACTGATTCAAAATGAGGAAGATATGATTTTTACAAGTTTTTGAGTTTAAGGCATTTTTTTTTGGAAAAGAAAATAGGGCTGGGACTTTCTGCACCTTGGAGACTAACCCCCACGCTGGCTGACAGATGGGCCATCCGCCCAGCGTGGCGCGGGTGTGCGGTGAGGTGGCAGTGGGGTTGCTGACCTGTGGGCCTGGGGCTGCGCGCGAATAAAAGGAAGAAAAAGGGCCTTGCGGCCGTGGGGGATCGAACCCGCGGCTCGCTGGCTTGCGCGCACGGTTCGCTGCCACTACGGTGCTCTGAATCGTTGTGATGCTACAGGCTACTGACGGAAGAAAAGGCAACGCACGGACGTTAACTGAATTTTACGACAGCAACCTCTGAACCTGACGGAGCTAAGCAGCGATCGCCGGCGGTGGAGGGCTCGCTGTGCTGCTCGCGTGTGGAGGCGGTGGTGCGTGGACGTGTGGGGTGCGGTGCGTGGCGATGGGAGAAGGAGGAGGGGAAGGGGATGGGCTCACCTGCTGCTGGTCGCGGAAGCAGAAGGTGGTGAGGATGGTGGCGTCTGTCGCCGTCGACGGCGCGGGAGGGGGCTCCCAGGGCATCTCCGGCCCGGTGGAGGCGACGAGGAGGGAGGCCGGGCCCTCGGGGTTCCATTCCCGGCCACGGTTTGCCCCGGTGGAGGCCAGGGTGACGGCGCCGTGATCGCCACCCTGCAGCTCGCTGCTGCTGCTGATCGGGCCTTCAGGGAAGCAGCAGAGAAGGGGGGGAACAGAGAGGGACGACGGCGGTATGGGAGGAGGCAGGGCTAGGTGGGTCTAGGGTTAGGGGCGAGCAGAGGGGGAGGGGGATGTTTTATGGGGAGATGAGCTCGGTACGGCAGCACATCGGAGGGGTTGGGGGGAATCACACGGTGGAGGAGGTGTTCGTACTGCCGCTGACGACAGCGAGGAAGAAGATGCCCTCGAAAGGGTATCGGGCCAGGAGAAAGGCAGGCTTGGGTGGTGATGGGCTGGGAGAGTGGGGTTGGGCTGTGGGTTGTTGCCTCCCCACAGCTCACCCTCTCTTTTTATTTTTTTCCTTATCTCTTTTTTTTTGTAAAGGATGAAAGAGAGAGAGAGATAGAAATAGGGTTTGGGGGGTTATTTTATTTGATAAATAAATTTTATTAATTTGCAAAACAGTGAGTAAAAGCAATTGTGCACATTAAGTCCAAAAATTTGGAATATTATTTTGAGTGTTAAGTTGCTATTTGAACTTCCATTAGTATTTTCATAAGGAGTTGATTTTTTAAACAATCTTATTCAATGAACTCAACAATTATGAAAACATTTATTGAATTTTATTTGTTTGCAAGAATTTAGTGTTTAAGCCACAATTGGATCATGCCCATTATGATTGATTTTTGAAATGAATTTGAATTTATCATTTGGGGTGTTGATTAAAGGGAGTTTTTATTTAACAAGCAATTTAAATGAATTCAACTTCAAAACTATTGGAAACAATTGAGTTGTTTTAGTTTGCAATTTTTAAATTGAAAATTTTAAACAATGTTTGAAAGTTTAATTTGGTTTGAGTTTTCCAGTTGTTTCGAAAACATGGTGCAATGCATAGGATGCATGTGATGCAAAGCAAAAAGAAAACAAACAACTTTCTACTTAGGGTAACACCCCAGGTGTTACAGACGACACCACTAACAAGGGATTGCGCCCTCGCAATCCACCTGCTAACCCGGGAGGGGAAAGAAGTTCGACTATCGATTCTTCATGCTTCCAGCTGATCTCCTCGACACCACTAACAAGGGATTCTCGACACCACTAACAAGAGATTCTTGCTCGGAGTGGCGACGATGTTCTTCCACCAGGAATCTTTCGATGATCGAACCTATTAGGTTAAAGGCTCAGAAAACGTCCACCCACGTAGGATCCTAACACTTTGAAAGATAGACAAGGGGGAGACTCCAAAACAGATAAGATGGGAGGGAAAATGGAATAGAGATAAGGAGAAAACAAGAATCCTATTGAGATGTTTCCAAAATAGTTTAGCAGAAATAGTTTTTGACATTCTAGAAACAACGACCTTTAGCTAGGTTATCCTACAGGCTTTGCGGACCCGTTGCTTCGATAACCATTCGTATCGAAACAATATCGGGAATCAGAACCAAGGCTCTGATACCATTTGTGACGCCCCGAGATCGGGCACTATGCAGATTTCAGCATTCCCGCCAGAATCCACATAATAACCGATTCCAGGTTGCCACTTGTGATAACATTACAACGGTTCACGAATAATCCACAACAACAACAGAAAAGATATATACAAGAGGACTCAAACGAGCCAAGGATACAACTGATACAATACAAAGATCCAAATAACAGCGGAAGAAACAACATAGCGTCCGGCTACGGACAAGATACAAATTGGACTAAGAGTCCTGAAGATAACCGAGAGCGTCCAATCCCTGCCCAGGCCAAGCCGGAGGGATTCCCAAGCTAACGTCGTCAGACTTCAAACCTGTTGACTGCAATGTTGAATATGCAGCCACGAAAAAGATTCGTGGGTCAGTACGGTTAAGTACTGGCAAGTGGATAAACCATACTCACAAGATACCGGCGTAGCCAGTCATCACAAGATACAAATAATTTGGGATCAACGGGAAGGAGGGGATTATTGCAAATAAGCGGCAACGGGCTGCGCTAACCAACTACAGAGACTCACTACAACATCCGGCTAAAAGAGGGGGATAAGATAGCGTATCGTAACCAACTAGTACTAACCACCCAAACAAACCCATCCAATGTTACCCCCTACTAAGGAAGCAACCCAAGGATAACTCACACTGTTGGATTAATGATGGATCAAGTTGTTGTGTCAATAAGACTATTACTAGTCAAGTATCATTAGTTAGGTGTAAGTTGTTCTGAGTACTTGTTAGCCAGTACTTTCACCAAGTCATCCATAACCGCGGAAAACACGGCTTCTCGAGAAGATTTAACCCTGCAGGGGTGCACCAATTTGGCCGTACACGTAAGAATAACCCGCCAGACGGGGGATCAACCCACCAAGCGAGGTACTCAACACAACCCAACTCTTCTTCGCATCAAGCCCAAAGAACCCCGTGTAGTTGAGCGCACGGCTAATCAAGCCCCACGAAGAAAAGGGGACCCTCATAGCACTCTAAGAACGTGTCTCCCTAAATGCCGACTACAAAAGTTCCACCCTGGCGCCAAGGGTTCGCACCTGCATATGCATGCGGCAAATGGAAAATCCGAACTAAATGAGGCGATTTGGACGAGATGCGAATCGAATCAGAATTGCGGGGGGCGCCCATACTCGCTTCCCACATGCGGTTAGTGCGCTCATCATGGATCAATGGACAAGACCCTTTTCCTAATTAGGGTCGACACTAGCAGGCTTCAAAACCACGCCGGGCCTCCTGCCGGTGCCTTATCATCAAATTATTATTACCCAAAACATTAACATGTTGTTGATTGAATTGAAACCCAACTATCAAGCTAAACAGGTGATAAGACGGACAACAAGACTTGAGCGCAAACAACACTAAGCATGCAACTACGACACGAGGGCCAACAGGGTAAACAAACAACAGTTAATAGGAAGTGGAAGGAAAGGCTATATCATGGCTGCAAGGTAAACATATAATAGGATCGAGACACAAGCATCGAATAACCAGGCTAGAATAAGAACAACGGAAAGAATCGGTAACAAGTGATGAAAGGCAGCCATTTGGCAGCAAGTGAGTATACTTGCCTAGAATCCAGCAAGTAGAGGTACATCCACAGAACTTGTCGTTGCTCACATCACCTCAACGTCCTATCCGGGAAGAAGCAACGAACCTCGAACAAACACCGGATGCAACAATTACTACTACGGCAAAAGATCCAGCATGATCCTATTTTATATGCATGGCATGGCAAGATGCAACAGGGGAAACAACTTAAGCAATTTAATCGGAACCGGAGTCCGGAGAAATAGGAATTGGTTCAAGTTGTTTAGCTAACCATCAATTTAATTGTTATTTAGCATGGCAAACAATAAAGTAGATGAGTTAGGCAATTTAAATGGAATGGGGCAACAGTTGGAATTAATTAGCCCACACATTCCATATGTTGTCATATAGATGAACATGCATAACAAAACCTAAAATGCACAAGATAAGATGCAAACAGAGATATGAATGGCATGAACATGTTAATGGCATGTTTCTGATATGCAAACATATTTTAATTGTCCAATTTGGAATTTAATTGAGCAAGTTGCCAATTTAACAATATTAAATGAATTAAATGAGGAATTAAATGTTGCATCAATTTTAATTGTTCAAAACAGTAAACAAATTTTATATTTGGGTAGAGCATTTAATTTTAATTGGAAAACATATTTTATTTGTTGAAATTGGAGTTAAAATAAATTAGTTATGAATTTGGCAATTAAATTGCATTAAATAAGAAACAGTTGTTTCCAGCAATTTAAATTATTCAAAACAGAAAACAAATGTTATATTTGGAAAGAGCATGAAATTTTGGTTGGAAAACATATTTTATATGGGCCATTTGAAATATATTTGAATTTGTTATGGATTTAATCAAATTCAAAAGAGTTATTTGAATTTGAAGTTTTGAAAATATTTGGAATGTTCAAAACAGTAAACAAAATACAGATTTGAAAAGTTCATGATTTTCTGATGGGGATACATATTTTGTTTGTTACAAACTGATTCAAAATGAGGAAGATATGATTTTTACAAGTTTTTGAGTTTAAGGCATTTTTTTGGAAAAGAAAATAGGGCTGGGACTTTCTGCACCGTGGAGACTAACCCCCACGCTGGCTGACAGATGGGCCATCCGCCCAGCATGGCGCGGGTTGTCGCACCCTGATTTCTAGGGGATACTCACCGTACGAACTGGATAGCAGATGCTTGGATTATGGGGCATAACTGCTCCCACGTCCCAGCTTCCTGGTAGGCCTGCGCTTATGCGCGACAACACAAGCCCTGCTATTCCATCGTCGATGTAAACTATCCACTAGAGATCAAAGGCACTTCCGTCGACGTACTTCAAACCATACACACATGGTACGTCAACGGCGTTTAACAAGTGATATCACAACAGATCTCTACGACACGAAAGATGGAAATAAGTTGCAAATGGCTCTCATTAGAGCAGAGATAGCAAATACAATCATTCAGAGGGCACATGCCCCAACAATACATCGTTACAATACAGCGGAAGCATTCAACATGTCTGGGTACAGACAAGAACCAAATAGGCCTAAGAGGCCGGAAACAAACAGACGGAGCCCATCCACGAAGTCTCGGATCCTGCCCGGGTCCGCTATCTACTCGTCAGCAGTCTCGTCATACTCCACGTAGTAGCCACCATGTAGATCCTCGGAAACGTAGGTCTGCGGAAACCACAGCCCCAAAGGGGTCAGTACATAAACGTACTGGCAAGCAAGACTCACAGTTCACCAAAGTGTAACCCGTCAACACCAAGCACAGATGCCTTGGGTTCAACGGAAGAGAGGGGATATAAAAGATGCTGCAACTGGATGCGCTAACCAACTACAGAGATTCTACCACTTCCGGCTAACAGAAAGGAGATAAGATCGAGGATTGTAACCAACTGGAAGATAACTTCAAACAAACCCATCCTGGATCTCGCCCCTTATCCAAAGAAGCAATCCGAGGATAACACACACGGTTGAAATAAGGTGAATCAAGTTATTGTGTGAATAACCTGTTACTAGTCAAGTTATTAATCATTGGGTGAAGCATGATTGATCATTATGTTTAAGTTGTCCTGAGTACTTGTTAGCCAGTACTTTCACCAAGTAATCCATAACCGCGGAAAACACGGCTTCTCGAGAAGATTATCCCTGCAGGGTTGCACCAATTTGGCCGTACACTCATGAATAACCCGCCAGATGGAAAGGCCCTTCCACCAAGCGGGGTACTCAACACAACCAACCATTCTTCGCATCAAGCCCAAAGCACCTTGGGCGCACGGCTAATCAAGCCCAGAAGAAAATGGACCATCATAGCACTCTAAGACCGTGTCCCCCTATATGCCGACTACGAAAGTTCCACCCTGCGCTGGGCTCGCAAAAACATGCATGCGACAAATGGAAAACACGAACTAAATGAGGCGATTTGGACGAGATGCGAATCAGGTCAAGTTGAGGGGGGCGCCCATACTCGCTTCCCAAATGCGGGTAGTGCGCTCATCATGGATCAGTAGACAAGACCCTTTTCCTATTAGGGTCGACACTAGCAGGCTCCAAAACCTCTCATGGGCCTCCTGCCGGTGCCTTATCATCAAATTTATTATTAATAGTAACATTAGCATGATTGATTGATTAAACATCGAGCCCCCACAACGTAACGAAGTAGTAACAGAAAGTAACGGGTAACAGACTCGAGCAAAACAACCTAAGCATGCTAGTAAGACTCTGGCTCAAACAATGGGTGGTAGGAAGGGAGATGAGGCAATATCAGGTTTAAGGGATTCATGTGATGGGTTCGTAACAGAACAACTACTACTAAGGCTAGCAGAAAAGAACAACGGAAAGTATCGGTAATCAATGTTGAAAGGAACACGATGGTTCATGTGAGTGATAACTTGCCTGCAAACCCAGTAGCCTGGTACTGAGCTAACTCCTTAGAAGGGGTGTCGTAAGTATCGTCGGTCTCAACGTCGTCGTATATCCGAGAAGAAGCAAACAAACATTGCAGAAAGATAAGCAATCATTATCATGGCATAGTGCACAATCAAATATGATGCATGACAAGTTAAGGGTTGCTTCAAAATAAACTAGACAACATGAGCACAAATTAAATGGACCCATATGCAAGGGTTGCATATGGAAAGATCCATTGAAAATAAGTGGAAACAATGATTATTTATTAGGTGATGGTTGTTATCATGATGAATGCATGATGAATAACAATAACATAACAATATTAAATGCACTTGAAATGATAGTTAACCATTTTAGAAAACATTAATAAGGTTTGGCAATTATTGTTACTTAATGGTGTTAAACAAGTAGTGGTTGTTTTCATCAAGTTAAAATGCTCAAAACAATTATCAAAGTTTATATTTGAAAAGGTTATCAAATTTTAGTTGGATTACATGTTTCACATGTTGAAATTGGACTTTGGATTATTTAATTAGGAATTAAACAATATTAAACAATTTTTAATTGAATTAAACAAGATTTAAATTGTTTAGGCATTTTAAATTATTCAAACCAGGAAAAAAAATTTATATTTGAATAGGTTATCTAAAATGGTATGGAAAACATATTTTATTTGCATTATTTGAAAACAGTATGAATTAGTTATGAATTATTTCAAATTACATTTGAATTATTCAAATTTGAAATTTAAAAGTATTTTGAAAACTCAAAACAGAACACAAATTGGATATTTGGAAAGTTTAAGAAATTTGGATCAGAATTCATATAAAGTTTGTATTTATTGGAATAATAAAACAAAAGATATTGAAATTTGAAGTTTATTGGTTATTCTGCTATTTTAAAAGAAACAGAAAATAAAAAGATTTGTTTTTAAAACATTTGTTACCGTGCAGGTTTACACACCAGCCACTGCCCTGTGGGCCAGCGGCCAGCGTGGCTCTGAGCAGGCACGCGTGGCAGTGGGGGTCTATGACAGTGGGCCACGGGTGCTGTGGAAGAAAAAAACGAAAAAAAGTGGGGGGGTTTGCGCCCGCGGGGATCGAACCCGGGTCGCTGCGCTCGCGCGAACGGCACCGTGCCACTGCGCTACTGACTGAACCTTGTCAGGTAAGCACGCGCGGTGAAGGTAAGGTTCAGATTCGTGCATGTTTTTAACTGAAACTGAATTCAGATACTGAACTGACAGTGAACGTGGTCGCCGGCGGCGTTCGTCGTGGTTGTTGCTAGCTCGCGATGCCGTGGACGCGGTGATGATGTGCACGGTGACAGGGAGTGCTGGTGCATGCTCGGGGACAGGGAGGAGGTACAGACGGAGGCTCACCGGCGGGTGGAGATGTTGCAGAGGGCCGATGACGACCTCGACGACGTCAGCGCGGAGTCGTGGACGGCGGCGCTGCTACCGTGCGCCTGCGGGCGAGCTGCGTGGTCCAAAACGACGAGGAAGAGGTAGCCGTTCGATCACCGTGGTCAGAACACCACGAGGGACACCACAGCGATGACGGCGCTCATGGATTCAGAGACGGCGCCGCGGCGGCCGGGGACGAGGTCGTGGATGGCGGCGGCGTGTCCGTGGTTCACCGAGCGCGATCTGGTGTCCAAAAGGAAGAGGGATAGGTGGGGTTTCGATCTCCGTTCTTAGGTGGGTGGTTGGTGCAGTGGATTGGCGGCGGCGGACAGAGGTTCAGAGGGAGCTCCGGTGGTCTTCTCCGATGAGAGTTTCAGAGAGGGAGAGAGCGAAGGCAGAGAGGAAAAATGGCGGCGATCGCGAGGCCAGGTGGAACCCTAGGGGCTAGGTCACTGTTGCGGGCTAGCAGGGGATCTTATAGGCCACTAGGGCGCTGGATGGCCGTCGGAGCTGTCCGCTGCCGTCGTGGCATAGCCGGATCGGCTGCCGTACACGGGAGAGAGAGGTAAGGGGCGTGGCGAAGGGGTACCGGGCCCCTGTGGGCTGCTGCGCGCGCTGGATAGGGCTTAGACGGGCTGGGCCAGGCGGTAGATTAGGTGCTGCTGCTCGTTTCTCCTTTTATTTTATTTTTTTGTACTGTTTTTTTTTGTAGCAAGCAAATGGAAGCAAAACAAAGGTTTTGTTTATAGAAACTTTTGGAATAAAATTAGGATAATTACCTTAGTTGAAAAACAACCAATTGGTAGTTTTTGTTTTCAAAAACTTTATTGTTTGCTTGTTGTTTTTAAAATTGAACCAATTTAATTGAGATTTCCAATATTAGTTAATATTAGAAAAACAAGGTATTTTCAATAGGGTTTTCTTTGGGGTGTAAAAGTGATTTAATGAATTCAAATTAGTGGTGAATTTCATTGATTCAAAAGATTAAAGATTTTGAGGATTGGTTTGAATTTGAAATGATTTAGAGTAATTGCTTGAATTAATTGATTGGAAAATTGGTTTGATTAAAGCAACAAATTGAGAAGTGAAAAACAAAGAATAAAAGGGGGTGTTTTTATTTGTTATTTTGGTTCCAAAAGTTGTAACAGAGCAAGTATGAAAACAAGCATTTGAAATTGTTTGACTTTCATGGAGAAAACAAAGAATAACAGATGCAACACAACAGAAACAAATGCAACAATATGATGACATGATGCAATACATTAATTAAACAGGAAATCAAACATTCTATAGGGTAGTTTTCATACTTGGGATGTTACACGGGTGTGCGGTGAGGTGGCAGTGGGGTTGTGAAGGATCGAGAGGTTAACTAGAGGGGGGGTGAATAGGTTAACTACAAATTTTAACTTCTTTTTCAAGTTAACAAGGCAAAGCTCAAATATAGATTATCTAGAGTATGCAACTAGATGGACAATCCTATATGTTGAGCAATTACGACTAGCACAAGGTGAACAATATGACTAAGCTAGTAGTAACAAGTAAAGATAAGTTGAGGAATAACCGAACACAATGACGTGGAGATTTATCCCGAAGTTCACTTCCCAATGGAAGCTAATCTCCGTTGGAGCGGTGCGGTGCCACCAAAGTGGAACACCGAGTAGGCCTCAAATGCCACACCGTATCTCCTTCGAGATCTTCCACCGATGTGGATAGACTCGAATCACTATGTTGCCGTTGAGGTTGACAACTAGAACCTTTACAAGGATGAGGCACACTCCACAAGATTGGAGGGTCCTCACCAAATCCCAAGAGCCGCCAAGACTCCGAGAAGCAAGATCCACGGGCACAAAAGCACCGGGGATATCAACAAGGCTCCGAGCTCCGATGAACTAAGAGCAACAAGATTCCTAGCTCCAATGAACTAAGAATGACAAGATCCCTATGGGATGAGTGGGTGGATTTCTAATCGGCTCGGTGGAGTTGTAGATCGGGGGTGTCTCCTTCAAATCCCAAAGTATCACGAGCTTTGGTTGGGGATTTGTGGAGATCTTGTTCTTGAGCTTGAGCTTGGTCAATCAATGGTGGTGAGAGAGAGAGTGAGTGGGATTGACCAAGAGCAAAGGTAGGTGAAGACCCCGTATATATACTCTTGTCGAAATATGGCCGTTTTAGGGGGGGAACACCTTTCCTGCGACCCACCCCGGCCTGGGAGCCGGCCTGGCCGGCCTGGGGGAAGCCAGGGCCGGGCCAGAACCCACCCCGGCCTGGGGGCCGGCCTGGGGCCGGCGTGGGCGCAGGGGGAGGCCGGCGTGGCCGCTGCCGACCCGGCCTGGGGCCGGCGTGGGACAGGGGGGAGGCCGGACCCCCACCCGGGCGCCCCGGCCTGGAGGCCGGCCTGGGGCCGGCGGGGCGAGGGGGTGAGGCCGGACCCCCACCCGAACGCACCAGCCTGGGGGCCGGCGTGGGGCCGGCGTGGGGCTGGCCAGGAGCTGCGCCAGCCCGGCCTGGAGGCCGGCCACCCTGCTTCTTTCTTCCTTTTCTCCTTTCTTTTCGCCGTTTCTTTTCACTTCTTCCTTGTATTTTCCCGTAGCATTTTCTCACTTATTTTTGAACTTTGTAAGACATTTACGGGACTATGTTTTCTGAGTACACTTAGCAAACCATGTTAGTCCATCTATATGTTGTAATCAAACACTCAAAACAGGATTTAGAACCTATGTTCTTTCAATCTCCCCCTTTTTGATGTTTGATGACAACATACGGATTTGCATAATAGATAATATTGCATGGCTATTTGTGAGAGAAATAACATGTATTCGTACTCCCCCTATTTGTGTGCACATAACAATTGACATGTATATTTTATAATCATGATGATGATGAGACTATACCATATTTATGTGAAGTGCAAGAGATTAGTTCATCCATGATTTTTACCATTGAAGATACACATGTATGAATAATAATGTTTATTTCTTTCAAGATCTTACCATAGCACTCTTCTTATGAATAATACCTTCACTCAATATGGCTTCAATATATGGAAAATAGTGAGTGGAGGAAATAACTTGATAATCTTGCTAAGATCTTCAATAACCATTGTCACACACATAATATAGAGTACGATAGATAATTAAGAACATAGTCTTACAATAACACAAAGGTTCACAAAGCACACAAATAGTTTCAACTAGAAAGCAAATCACAACGATAAGACGCAAATGAATGCATGTGATGCAATGCAATGCGTGAGTGGTTCTCCCCCTTGGCATCATACACCAAAAAGGGAGAAAAATGCAATGCGATCACTCGTCGCCCATCTCATCCTCATCCTCGTCCTCATGGAGGTCCTCGTGTGGAGCCTGACTGGAACTAGCCTCAGCGGTGGTGTATGGCCCCGCAAAAGAGCCGAGAGAGGAAGCATCATCTCCACACCAATATGTATGCTTAGACATCCACTTTGCCTCGGAAATCTCTTCGGAGCTGGAAGGGCTAAGAGGAATCTTGAGTGCAGTTTGGATGGCGCGCTGACGGCGACTAGATGCTTTCCCTTTGCGATACGCCTCATAATCTTGATGTTGCTTATCAATGAAGAAACAATTCATCTTCTGAAGAATCTTCTTAAGATTAAATGTCTCAGGAGCAGGAGAAGGTGAAGGAGAGCGGCGAGTAATTGACTCGGTGCGGGTGCGCTTAGGCCTTGGCTCATTAGCAGTCTCAACTGGAGCATCATACATGAGAACATTCTTCTTTGGAGTCACTTTGGCATAATTGTTGAGGAGACCTTCGGGAATGCGGGTCTCAATAAGACGCTGAATGTATGAGCCATAGATGGGTACCCTCTTCTCCTTAACCACACTCTGCATCTCATTCCACATATAGTCTAGTACATCCAACTGCTTCCTTGCTTGCATCCGAGACTCAATGTGGAAGAGGAGGTTGATCATCCACTTGCGTACCTCGCCCTTCTCACCGAATTTGGCGGCGATGGTGTTGCGAAGAAAGGCATGTATCATGTACAAATGCTCAGAGAAGAACTTGATCCTAGGAATATGCATGGAACCAGTACCTTCGGGATAGCAATGACGAATCCCATCCTTGGCCTTCATAATCTTGGAGGGCTCCCCATGAACACGGAAATAGAATGTATAGTCAAACCGGTATTCGGGGATACCCAATATAGCACCAAACTCATCCATCGTAGCCTCACACTTGGTGCCACCGCTCATCCATATCAAAGTAGGTGGGAGACGCGTGGGACCGCCAGAGGCGAAGTGAACGGTGGAGTAGAACTCCCTGAGCAACTCTGGAGAGAACGGATGAGCCAGTGTGTCACCCATGAGAGGAGTGAGGTTGTGGTAGTCCATGATGGTCATCACTTCAGGCCACTTGTTGCGAGCATACTCAATGTCAAAGAAGTGTTGATCCACATGAGTGTGCTGTAGCTTGCCAAGAATGAATTCATGCATTACTTGATGCATGTTGCAATAAAACCGATTATCCGAGCATGTCCTTTCACCAAAGTCATATGGGTTAAACTTCAGCCTAGCTTCCTCAAAATCAGAAGCACTAAGGCCACCCCAGTTCCTGATCACGGGTTCCTTTGGATTGATAGGAAGGGCGGATCTCCGTGAGGGAGTAGAGCCAGCAACATCTTGAGCACTTTTCTTGCGAGGGATGCGAGGACGGAGAGAGCGAGAGGCATCCTCATGAGGAGGAGAGTCACCTGAAATATATGATGCATATAGATGGAATATGATAATGAGTGCACATGGTCGTTTGTTTTATGTGAGAGAAAAAAAAATGTAAAAACATGAATCTATGGGACGATGACATGGTAAACGAAATACTAGCCCAATAGTTACCAAGCAAAAAAAATGAGGGGTGTTTGCATATTATCATATCATGTGGATAGTAGTGTTTGAGGTGGAACAAAATATTTGGTATTTAAGCATACAAACAACCATGAGAATGTAAAAAATATTTAAGTGATATCATACACATTAGGTCTTAATGATAGAACAATTGGATCAAGTAATGGAAATTATTGAATATGTATTCATGGTCATAGTCATGATATCGAGGGCTAGGTGAGCATCAACATGGCATAAACATAAGAATATGTGGCACATATGTCATGAAAAAAAATATAATAGATCATAGTGGAGGAACCCGAGCATTAATCGATTATGAGGATCATGGCATATCATACGAATAGATGGAACACATGTGATGAACAAAACATGATAGAACATAGTGGTATGAACCCTAGTATGAACCCTAGCATATGAATCCTAGTACAAACATATCCATGGATAGGATTGAAACGAGTGACATAGGTGTGGCATGAACCCTAATATGATGGGATGAAAACAAAAACAAAAAAAATCTAGCACATGAACATGAGTACTAGCACACACATGGATGGCACTAACATACACATAACACATAGAGTAGCCCATAGGAAAAATTACCCGAGTTCGAAGCCATGGTCAACCAAAAAGTACTAGAAAATCAAGTGTCCCGATCTCCTCCAATAAGGGGTAGGTGATAAATCCGTGTGGAGGAGAGGGAGGAGAAGGCCGAGGGCTTGCGGATCCGTGATTTTGAGCGGTGGGGATGGGCTAGGGAGGTGGGGGGGAGGAGGGTTAGGGAAGAGCTCCTAGGGGCTCTAATGGAGATGGGGGAGGAGGAAGAAGAGGTGTGGGGGCGGTTGGGGTAGGGGAGAGGGCATGGGCGTGTGTGTGTGCGTGTAGGGTGGGCGCAGCGCCCACCCCGGCCTGGGGCTGGTCGGGCGGCCGGCCAGGCCGGCCTGGCGTGCAGGCGAGCAGGACCCCGGCCTGGGGCCGGGGCGGGGGGAGGCGGGGCCGGCCTCGGGGCCGGCATGGCGTCCGAAGGCGCCGGCCTGTCCCCCGGCCTGGGGCCGGCACGGTGAGGGAGGCGAGGCCGGGAGGGCGCCCGAAGGCACCGGCCTGACCCCCGGCCTGGGGCCGGCGCGGCAGGGGCAGGGGCCGGCCAGGGGACTTGGGCGCATTTTTTTTTTTTGTTGTCAATTTTGATTGGGCTGTTCTTCTTAAACAAAAAAAATGCCACCCCAACATATGAAGCCACAACACGCAATATAAAGATATCATGAGCGATGTTTCTAATACAAGAATTTTCAGAAGATATATTCTAACAACATTTTCATGAATTTTGTTTCGTAGAGCATTTTTTATTTGACCATGTGCACGGATGATATGAGAATGATGACATGCATAGGATGTTTTCATTTGAATCCAATGGGAGGAAAAATGAGAAAACGAAATGAGCAACATTGGATACAAATGAAATATGAACTCAAAGAGAGAAGCAATGGAGTGAACACTTGAACACATATGTTGGATGGAAAAATGGGCGGTGTCCGTAGCCACCATGTATGAGTATGTTCGATATGACACCGCGAAGATATATCTTGGGTGCATTGTCGAGACTCATCATTGAAGCACATGATGTCATTAAAAATGATCATTTAGGCATGATTTGTTTATTTATGCATAATAGAGGTAGTGTTGGCTCATTGATTGAGCTACACTCCCCCTATGTCTATGCGTGCATCTAAATCCAAATAAGAGTCTAGTAAGGGTGTGTATGCGAGATTTCCAATCAACTAAAATTTCTTGCACATATGATGTTGAGCTCACTCCTCAATTCCTTGAATCTCTTCACATCTAGAGGCTTGGTAAGGATGTCGGCAAGTTGATCTTTAGTGTTGACATAAGAGAGTGAGATATCACCATTGGCCACATGATCCCGAATAAAATGATACCGAATCTCAATATGCTTGGTCTTGCCATGAAGTACCGGATTGTGACCAATTTTAATGGCACTCTCATTATCACATAAAAGAGGCATTGTCTTAATCTTGATTCCAAAATCCTTAAGACATTGCCTCATC
Source organism: Alopecurus myosuroides (assembly GCA_028641055.1). NCBI lineage: Eukaryota > Viridiplantae > Streptophyta > Magnoliopsida > Poales > Poaceae > Alopecurus > Alopecurus myosuroides. Next base: position 98,839,026 of record CM054059.1, read on the forward strand.
CATAAGAGTTGAGAACAACAACTTGCGGCGGAGATATACTCCGCTTCCGTGGAGGAGGTGGCAATACAATTTTGCTTCTTGGAAGACCAACACACGAGAGACCTACCAAGAAATTGGCAAGCACCCGAGGTTGATTTTCTATCCACCTTGTCACCTCCCCAATCCGCATCCGAGTATCCCACAAGATCAAACGTTGTGTTTGATGGATACCAAAGACCATGAGTTGGAGTGTCAACCAAGTACCTAAGAATCCTCTTGACCGCAATCATATGGCTTTCCTTGGGGTTAGATTGAAATCTTGCACACAAACCCACACTAAACATAATATCCGGTCTAGATGCACAAAGGTAAAGCAAAGATCCAATGATGGATCTATAAAGTTTGGGGTCTACCGGTATACCTTCATGATCCAAAGAGAGATTTGTGGTAGTTGGCATTGGATAAGGTAATGGTTTGGCATTAATCATATCGAATTTCTTGAGCATGTCTTGAATATATTTGGCTTGACAAATAAAAGTCCCTTCATGATATTGCTTGATCTCAAAACCTAGAAAGAACTTTAATTCTCCCATCATAGACATCTCAAATTCACTTGTCATTAGTTTGGCAAATTGATCTACAAAACTCACGTTAGATGATCCAAATATAATATCATCAACATATACTTGGCATACAAAGAAATTTCCATCTACACTTTTGGTAAAGAGTGTGGGATCAATTACCCCAAGCACGAAACCACGATCTACTAAGAACTCCTTTAAGTGATCATACCAAGCATGTGGGGCTTGTTTGAGGCCATACAAAGCCTTGTGGAGGTAGTAGACATGGTTAGGATACTTGGGATCTTCGAATCCCGGAGGTTGTTTAACATATACCATTTCATTTAAAGGTCCATTTAGAAAGGCACTTTTAACATCCATTTGATGCAAGATGAAGTTATGACTAGTGGCAAATGCAAGCAATATACGGATGGATTCAAGCCTAGCTACGGGAGCGAAAGTTTCACCGTAGTCAAGTCCTTCGACTTGAGAGTAGCCTTGAGCAACCAATCGTGCTTTGTTGCGAATCACTTGCCCATGAGAATCTTGCTTATTCTTGAACACCCATTTAGTTCCAATGATATTGTGATCCTTGGGTCTTTCCACTAGAGACCATACTTTGTTCCTTTCAAAATTATGGAGCTCTTCATGCATAGCTTGAACCCAATCTTCATCTTCAAGAGCATCATATACTTTGATGGGTTCAACATGAGAGACATATGAATGAATACCACAAAACTTGAGCACTTGTCCACGAGTGGAGACACTTCTTCCCAAGCCACCAATTATATTCTTTTGATATAGTGACTTTTGTTGCAATCTTGATGCTTGACGAGACTTGATACGAACTAGAGCATCATCGGGATGTTCATTTGGTGGGACATCCTCATCATTTCCTTCATCAAGACCATTGTCCACCCTTATTGGAGTTCTTGGAGAAGTATCACCAAGACCACTTCCACCATTATCATTGGGTGGATCTTGATCACTTTCTTGATGGGAGATATCCACATTAAGATCTTCTTCTTGTTCTTGGTTTACCATTTGATTGGTGGTTGATGTAGAGGGCTCCACTTGCGTAGAGCTAGTTCCATCTTCATTTGCCACAAGGTGTCCCTCAATGGGTATAAGTGGACCTACACCCATTCTTCCTATGGTTATGGAGGATGGTTCATCACCTACATCATCACAATCAATTTGCTCCACTTGGGAGCCATTATCCTCATGAAATTCAACATTCATAGATTCTTCAACACACCCGGTGGATATGTTGTAGACTCTATAAGTGTGGGAGTTCGTGGCATAACCAACAAAAATACCTTCAAATGTTCTAGCATCAAATTTAGACAATCTAGTTCCTTTTATGTATACTTGGCATTTGCACCCAAAAACTCGAAGATATGAGAGGTTGGGTTTGTTACCGGTTAGAAGCTCATATGGAGTCATACCAATCATCGGACGAAGGAAGAGTCGGTTAGATAGATGACAAGCGGTGTTGATAGCTTCGGCCCAAAAGTTATATGGGGATTTGAACTCGGCCATCATAGTTCTTGCCATATCAATAAGTGTGCGATTCTTCCTCTCCGCAACACCATTTTGTTGAGGGGTGTACGCGGCGGAATATTGATGTCTTATCCCCTCATTACCCAAGAATTCATCCATGGTGTAGTTCTTGAACTCGGAACCATTGTCACTCCTAATGGATAAGATCTTGGTGTCATATTGGCGTTGCACTTCGGTAGCCCAAGTAATGAATCTTCCTTGAGTTTCACTCTTCTTCTTGATATAGAAAACCCAAGTGTATCTTGTATAATCATCAACAATAACCAAACAATACTTCTTGCCACCAAGACTATCATATGTGGGAGGACCAAATAGGTCCATGTGAATGCGCTCAAAAGGTCTTGTTGTGGCGATGATAGATGTTTTGGGATGATTCTTCTCATGCATCTTTCCGGCAATACAAGAGCTACAAGGACGATCTTTGGAAAAATTCACACTTGTTAGTCCTACCACGTGCTCACCCTTCACAAGAGTTTGTAGATTTCTCATACCGACATGGCCTAGGCGACGATGCCAAAGCCACCCCACGTCGGATTTAGCCATTAGACATGTGGCAATATGTGTAGTTTCTTTCGAGAAATCCACTACATACATACCGTTTTCCACAAATCCAACAAAGGCTACTTTAAGAGAAATAGTGTGAAGGACAAGCACATGGTGACGCCCAAATACGCATGTAAAATTGCATTCACAAAGTTGCAAGACGGAAAGAAGATTATAGCCAAGGGACTCAACAAGGAGGACTTTCTCAATGGATGAATCCGGAGAAATGACCACCTTGCCATGTCCCAATACCTTAAGTTGTGAGCGATCACCAATAGTTACATGAGCAAACTTGAGAAGTTGGAGTTTCAAGTCTTCTAATACTTCTTTGCTTCCGGTCATGTGTGCGGAACAACCGCTATCAATCATCCATGATGTTCCACCGGAAATGCAACCCTACAATAAATCAACTTCTTGTCTTAGGTACCCATTTTTGGATGGGTCCTTTTTTGTTAGTCACAAGGGTCTTGGGAACCCAAATAGCATGCTTGTAATCATCACCATATGAGGTGCCTACATACTTTGCATAAACATGACCATTAGTAGATTTTGGAAGCACATAGGATGGGTTATACTTTCCCGCAAAGTTGTTGTGAGAAGTAGTGTTCCTAGAAACAATACTTTTAGCAATAATATCAAACTCATCTTCCTCATTAGCCAACTCCCCCTCCTTCACAAAAACAATAGAGTTAGTGGAGGGAGTTGACTTCTTCTTGTAGGCCACCTCCGATGAGGAACCAAAACCAAGACCTTCTTTACCAACAACTCTCTTATGATTACTCAAAAGATCATTGAGGTTCTTTTGGCCTTGGATGCATGTGGCAAGGCCCTTGTTGAGTTGTGCCTTCAACCTATTGTTCTCCTCAATGAGAGTTGCCTTGACACACAAAGGGTTAGTAGCACAAGAGTTTTCATTCATAATTCTAACTCCTTTTAAGGTTTTGAGCTCATTTGAGATAGTACGATGATCAATTTTAAGCTTATCAAAATCCTTAATGAGTTCATTATACCCTTGGTTAGTTGCATCATTTAAACTCATGAATTCCGTTACCTTAGTAAAAGCATGTTGACAATCAAGTTTAACTTTAGCTATGTCAATTGCAAAGGTTTCTTCAATGCTTTCTTTAAGGCAATGTGATTCATCTAGAGCTTTCTCAAGCTCCTCAATTTTATTAGCATCATCACGAGCAAACTTTTCGAGCAACATTATTCTCTCCTCATGTTCATCAATGAGGCCATGTGCCTCACTTAATTGATCCATGAGAGAGACAAAGATGGATTTAGTTTCTCCTTCTAGTTTTTCAACAAAGTTTGTCAAGGGGTCTTCCTCGACACAATTTAGTAGTGAAGGAATAGAGGAGTTAGCAAGTTTAAGTGTAGGAGTCACCTTTGCGGGTATACCCTTGGCCATGAAGCACTTGTGAATCGAGGGGCCCTTGTTGTCATTTGTGTTGGAGAAGAGAGAGCTTAAGTTAGGAGGTATGACGCCCCTAGCCATGGCCGCCATTCCTACTTGTTCGCCTTCACCATCATCCTCTTCACCACCGGATGTGTACTCGACTTCGTTAGCAATCATTGCCCTAGGAGGGCCTCTCTTGATGAAGTTCTTGGACTTGGGAATGAAGGTGGATTTCTTGATAAGTCTTCCTCCATTCTCAATTCTACTCTTGAAGGGACACTCGGCAACGAAGTGCTCGGAATCTCCACAATTGAAGCAAGTTCTTGCTTTCTTCGTGCTAGAGGATTCCTTTCCTTTGTTCTTGGTGGCATTGGATCTAAAGTCTCCTTTCTTCCACCACTTGTGTTGAGCAAGAGCTAAGCATTCTTCATGTGATGTCCTCATTTCTCTCTCGGAGACCTCATGCATAGAGCCACCATCATCACTCGAGTCATTATCTTCATGGGGAATGACCTTGGCCTTCAAGGCAAGAGATGCTTTCTTTGCTCCGTTCACACGGGCCATGACATCATCGGAGGTTTGTTTCATGACCTTGAGAGTGATAAAAAGACCTAGGACATCATTGGGGGATAGGTCCAAATAGTCGGCCCTTGCTTGTACATTCATCACCATGTTTTCATTATATGGCATCAAGGTGAGAAGGAATTTCTCCTTGACCCAATTCTCCGTGCAATCCGTGAATCCACCATCTCTCATATCATTAACAAGATCCTTGAGTCTTCTAAACATGTCTTCTATGTTCTCTCCGTCGCCCAAATGAAAGTGTTCAACTTTTCTTTGAATGATTGACCTCTTGGACCTTTGGAGGTTGACATTGCCGTCAAACATATCAACAAGACCATCATAAGCTTTCTTTGCACTTGTGAAGGACCGGATGTGCTCAACTCCTTCCTTCTCCATTGCCCTTTCCAACATGTGCAAGGCATGAGCGTTGAGTTGCTCATCAATGATGTCACTTGAGCTTAGATTAGCGGGATCCTTTGGCTCATATCCCTTTTCAACAATTCTCCATATTTGCATTGAAGAGCTGCACATGTAAGACTTCATGGAAGCTTTCCAATTAGTAAAACGATGCCGATCCACCAAAGGAGGTGGACCAAGATGAGAGACATGCGTATGTTGAACATTAGGAGCATTGTTGTATGCATAGCCAAAAGAATTGCCACCACTACCATTTGATGGTGCACCATTATTTAAAGGTGAAGTTGTATCACTTCCTTCTTTAGTTGGCAAGGGGTTTCCATGTTCATCTAAGATAATCTTTTCACTAGGTTGCTTAGATGGAGATGTCAATTCTTTTATTAGTCCCTCCATCTTCTTCTCGGAAGAATCAATCATAGCTTGGATTAGCTTTTGAATCCCATCCATGGTGACGGGATCATCGGCCATCCTCACCTCCTCTTTAGGCGGTAAAGCCTTTTATAAAGAGACGAGGCTCTGATACCAATTGAAGGATCGAGAGGTTAACTAGAAGGGGGGTGAATAGGTTAACTACAAATTTTAACTTCTTTTTCAAGTTAACAAGGCAAAGCTCAAATATAGATTATCTAGAGTATGCAACTAGATGGACAATCCTATATGTTGAGCAATTACGACTAGCACAAGGTGAACAATATGACTAAGCTAGTAGTAACAAGTAAAGATAAGTTGAGGAATAACCGAACACAATGACGCGGAGATTTATCCCGAAGTTCACTTCCCAATGGAAGCTAATCTCCGTTGGAGCGGTGCGGTGCCACCAAAGTGGAACACCGAGTAGGCCTCAAATGCCACACCGTATCTCCTTCGAGATCTTCCACCGATGTGGATAGACTCGAATCACTATGTTGCCGTTGAGGTTGACAACTAGAACCTTTACAAGGATGAGGCACACTCCACAAGATTGGAGGGTCCTCACCAAATCCCAAGAGCCGCCAAGACTCCGAGAAGCAAGATCCACGGGCACAAAAGCACCGGGGATATCAACAAGGCTCCGAGCTCCGATGAACTAAGAGCAACAAGATTCCTAGCTCCAATGAACTAAGAATGACAAGATCCCTATGGGATGAGTGGGTGGATTTCTAATCGGCTCGGTGGAGTTGTAGATCGGGGGTGTCTCCTTCAAATCCCAAAGTATCACGAGCTTTGGTTGGGGATTTGTGGAGATCTTGTTCTTGAGCTTGAGCTTGGTCAATCAATGGTGGTGAGAGAGAGAGTGAGTGGGATTGACCAAGAGCAAAGGTAGGTGAAGACCCCGTATATATACTCTTGTCGAAATATGGCCGTTTTAGGGGGGGAACACCTTTCCTGCGACCCACCCCGGCCTGGGAGCCGGCCTGGCCGGCCTGGGGGCAGCCAGGGCCGGGCCAGAACCCACCCCGGCCTGGGGGCCGGCCTGGGGCCGGCGTGGGCGCAGGGGGAGGCCGGCGTGGCCGCTGCCGACCCGGCCTGGGGCCGGCGTGGGACAGGGGGGAGGCCGGACCCCCACCCGGGCGCCCCGGCCTGGAGGCCGGCGGGGCGAGGGGGTGAGGCCGGACCCCCACCCGAACGCACCAGCCTGGGGGCCGGCCTGGGGCCGGCGTGGGGCTGGCCAGGAGCTGCGCCAGCCCGGCCTGGAGCCCGGCCAGGCCGGCCTAGAGGCCGGCCACCCTGCTTCTTTCTTCCTTTTCTCCTTTCTTTTCGCCGTTTCTTTTCACTTCTTCCTTGTATTTTCCCGTAGCATTTTCTCACTTATTTTTGAACTTTGTAAGACATTTACGGGACTATGTTTTCTGAGTACACTTAGCAAACCATGTTAGTCCATCTATATGTTGTAATCAAACACTCAAAACAGGATTTAGAACCTATGTTCTTTCAGGTTGCTGACCTGTGGGCCTGGGGCTGCGCGCGAATAAAAGGAAGAAAAAGGGCCTTGCGGCCGTGGGGGATCGAACCCGCGGCTCGCTGGCTTGCGCGCACGGTTCGCTTCCACTACGGTGCTCTGAATCGTTGTGATGCTACAGGCTACTGACGGAAGAAAAGGCAACGCACGGACGTTAACTGAATTTTACGACAGCAACCTACTGAACCTGACGGAGCTAAGCAGCGATCGCCGGCGGTGGAGGGCTCGCTGTGCTGCTCGCGTGTGGAGGCGGTGGTGCGTGGACGTGTGGGGTGTGGTGCGTGGCGATGGGAGAAGGAGGAGGGGAAGGGGATGGGCTCACCTGCTGCTGGTCGCGGAAGCAGAAGGTGGTGAGGATGGTGGCGTCTGTCGCCGTCGACGGCGCGGGAGGGGGCTCCCAGGGCATCTCCGGCCCGGTGGAGGCGACGAGGAGGGAGGCCGAGCCCTCGGGGTTCCATTCCCGGCCACGGTTTGCCCCGGTGGAGGCCAGGGTGACGGCGCCGTGATCGCCACCCTCCAGCTCGCTGCTGCTGCTGATCGGGCCTTCAGGGAAGCAGCAGAGAAGGGGGGGAACAGAGAGGGACGGCGGCGGTATGGGAGGAGGCAGGGCTAGGTGGGTCTAGGGTTAGGGGCGAGAAGAGGGGGAGGGGGATGTTTTATGGGGAGATGAGCTCGGTACGGCAGCACATCGGAGGAGTTGGGGGGAATCACACGGTGGAGGAGGTGTTCGTACTGCCGCTGACGATAGCGAGGAAGAAGATGCCTCGAAAGGGTATCGGGCCAGGAGAAAGGCAGGCTTGGGTGGTGATGGGCTGGGAGAGTGGGGTTGGGCTGTGGGTTGTTGCCTCCCCACAGCTCACCCTCTCTTTTTATTTTTTTCCTTATCTCTTTTTTTTTGTAAAGGATGAAAGAGAGAGAGAGATAGAAATAGGGTTTGGGGGGTTATTTTATTTGATAAATAAATTTTATTAATTTGCAAAACAGTGAGTAAAAGCAATTGTGCACATTAAGTCCAAAAATTTGGAATATTATTTTGAGTGTTAAGTTGCTATTTGAACTTCCATTAGTATTTTCATAAGGAGTTGATTTTTTAAACAATCTTATTCAATGAACTCAACAATTATGAAAACATTTATTGAATTTTATTTGTTTGCAAGAATTTAGTGTTTAAGCCACAATTGGATCATGCCCATTATGATTGATTTTTTAAATGAATTTGAATTTATCATTTGGGGTGTTGATTAAAGGGAGTTTTTATTTAACAAGCAATTTAAATGAATTCAACTTCAAAACTATTGGAAACAATTGAGTTGTTTTAGTTTGCAATTTTTAAATTGGAAATTTTGAACAATGTTTGAAAGTTTAATTTGGTTTGAGTTTTCCAGTTGTTTTGAAAACATGGTGCAATGCATAGGATGCATGTGATGCAAAGCAAAAAGAAAACAAACAACTTTCTATTTAGGGTAACACCCCAGGTGTTACACCTTGGTCTTTCAATGCTTTTGTTGGAAGCGGATATTCTTTTGACGGTGCGCCTGTGCACCTTTGATACTACTAACGAGATTTGTAATGCGCTTTATTTCTTTGATATACCTCGTGCCTCTCCTGGCCTTTGGATGGATTTGATACTTGTCTGTTTTTGAACTTATTCTTGATATCCGACTTTCTTTATGGTTCCCTTTTGTGAGACTCGGTTTCTGAGTATCGTGGGTTTTGACAAGTGGACTTCTCTCTAAGTCCCCAAGTCCCCAAAACTCGGATGTTAGGGTTTTTCGAGCGAAGCAACTTGTTTCTGTTTCGAAATCCCCAGTTCCCAAGACTCGAAATCCGAGTCTGGGATGTGTGGTCTTTCCAGGAGAACAAATTGTTTTCTACTAAGCCCAAAACCTAGAGCCGTTTCACATGGGTATGAAGTTATGCTTAATAAACTTTTAGTTTCCGGCTATTAGCCCTTTACTCTGCATAACTTGTGGTTTAGATGACCCTTTTGACTATCTTGTACTATAAGCCGTCTTTCGCGTGGATATCATGTTGTTACATCTATACGAAAACAGGGTCAGGCAAGTCCCTATTGGGCTTCATGGCTGATTGTAATCGTAAGCGAGCAAATCATGCCACTTTAGTGCGAGTCACATCGAGCTTAAGTAAGAAAAGTCAAGAAAATTTGGCTCCTTTGTCCGGTAATAAGATTGCAGTCGTACTCGTTTGCGAGTAATCGGCCCTTATAACTCATAGGCATCAAGGCCGGGTCTTTGAGTTTGTAACTGTGCTATTCAAGCAATCAGCCCCCAAGACCTAGATATATGCAACATACTTAAGGAAACTGATGTACTGATAACGATAAATAATACTTACCTGTAACCGAAGTAAAGATCATAAAAAAATAAGACTTGATAACGCATGTGGAGAAGATATATTGCTTAACCATCTCTTTATTGATACGAGAAAGTTTGGGTCAGCAGGCCGGCTCATTAAAAACCTTCCAGTCCCCTTAGGTACCCTGGATAGGAAAAGGGTGCGTCTGAAACCTGCTAGCTGTTACATTGTTTAGTTCTTCTTGGGAGCCTTTCCGGAACTGACGTAATCGATGAACATTCTCCACTTGTTGGTCTTTTTTATTATGAGTACCGGATTTGCTAGCCAATCCGGGTGAGGCATTTTCATGACGTGGCTGACTGTAAACGGTCGTGTGATTTCTTCTCCTATGGCAGATTGTTTGGAGGGATCATGTTCGATGAAAGCCACCATCTTGGTGTCTTGTGCTGCCTTGAACTTTGCCCTTTCATCTTCAGTACTCGGTCTTTTCAATGCTGTTCTGTCATCCGGGTCTGCTTGAGACCGGTAATGCTTGAGTTCCTCTTTTCTGCAAGCTTGCTCAACCATTGCTGCGTCTCCTTCATCGCACTCATCCGCTATATCCCGGCTTCCATGTATGGTGATGGTCTGCTTAGGACCCGGGATTTTTAGCTGTAGATACACATAACACGGCCTAGTCATGAATTTAGCATAAGCCGGCCTTCCGAACAGCGCGTGATAAGGACTGCGCAACTTGACCACCTCGAAAGTGAGCAACTCAACTCGATAGTTTTCCTTTGACTCAATGGGGTGGCGCCCCCGCCCTTGGCCGCGCGGGGGGTGGTGTGGGGCCCCTGGACCTCCACCGCCTCTGGCATTTCGCCTATTTAACACACCCCCCCCCAGGATGGAAAACCCTAAACACATCGACCTTTTCCGCAAAATACATCTGTAGCTCCGCCGCCGCCGCCGACAAGTTTGGGGGACAAATCTCTGTTCTGGCACCCTGTCGGGACGGGGAAGTGCCCCCGGAACCATCTCCATCGACTTCACCGCCATCTCCATCGTTGTTGCTGTCTCCTATGATGAGGAGGGAGTAGTTCTCCCCCGAGGCTGAGGGCTCTACCGGTAGCTATGTGGTTTATCTCTCCCTCCCATGGTGTGATCTATATGCGATCATGAGCTTTGTAATCTAGTTTAATATGTAGATTAATCTTCATCTGTTATGCTACTCAAGTGATTTTGTTATCTCCATAAACACTTTGATCACGGGGTAAAGGTGACAGTGTGTGCTCCGTGTGGTTTAGCATGATATTTTTATCTTGTGTTGGAAGGTGAACCTATGAAATTGTGGCGTTTGTTTAGTACTAATTTATGGCGCTCATAGTGATATTGGGGTTCCCTAGAGAGCGAATATAGACTTGAGAAGTGTTGTTAAAGCCCTAAGCAATGATTAGTGTTTGTTATTCGACCGGAGAGTGGTTCGGAGTAGCATAGTGAAGAGGTGATATTTATGCATTCAATTATGTGATCATTGTTGAGAATGTCCACTAGTGAAACTAGGAGCCCTAGGCCTTATTTCCAAGCATTGAAACGCCGTTTTCCGCATGTTCTGCTGCATGTCTGGTTGCTACCATTTTTATTTTGGATTGTTATTATCACTTATAATCATCCATACTACTTGTATTTTACTATCTCTTCGCCGAACTAGTGCATCTATACAACTGACAATTGTATTAGGTGTGTTGGGGACACAAGAGACTTCTTGTATCTTGATTGCAGGATTGCTTGAGAGTGATATCTTTGACCTCTACCTCCCTGAGTTCGATAAACCTTGGGTGATCCACTTAAGGGTAACTTGCTGCTGTTCTACAAACCTCTACACTTGGAGGCCCAACACTGTCTACAAGATTAGAAGCGTGCATAGACATCAATTGTCAACAAGGAACAACATGCCCTCTAAATAGGGCCTGGTACGCAGACCCAACAGAGAAGCGGCCTGAGGGCGATAACAACCAAGACACCGTATGTAGAGAGTCCGCTAAGGATAAGGGGAGGCTAGCAAGCAGGAGGTCCCACCTGGCAGCCTCCACTGGGCCAAACGTGCGACGGAAACCAATATTACACCGTCCATTTGGAACGGCACCTGCTACCAATAGTCCCGAGTCCGAATATATCGCGAATAGTTCAGGAAACTCGAATCGCAAGGGGCGGGACCCCAACCACGGATCTAGTCAAAAGAGGGTGCCTTGTCCGTCCCCTATGGAGAAGGACACCCCAAGACGGCTCTCGTCTTTGATGGATTGGATAGCTCTCCAAAACTGAGAGCCCTCCTTTCGCTCATAGGCCAGCAAAGGGAAACCACGTAGGTATTTGGACTTCACTAGCTGAAGCCAGAGCTCGCCGTCTTCTCGAAGGATCCTCCAAACCCACTTCAGCATCAGATCCCTATTCATGTGGCGGGACACAATTATACCTATGCCACCAAGCTCGTTGGGGCGAAGATATCCCCCATTTAACCATATGATATTTTTGGTGCCCATTGGAGGCCTGCCAGTAAAAGCGAGAAAGCTCCTTGTCAAAACTGGCATGAACTCCTTCTGGGAGAAGATACAACCCCATAATATACATGGGGAGGCTAGAAAGGCAAGAGTCAATAGGGATAGTTTTACTCCCCTTGGAAGTAAATCTCCCCTGCCAGGGTTCGTACTTGGTCTTGACCCGCTCCACTAGCGGCTCAAGGTCCCTGACTAGGATACACGAATCCCGGATAGGTATTTCCAGATAAGTGATAGGGAATGATGCCAACCTACTGTTCAGGTTGTCCGCCATCCGTCGTTGCTCCTCCTCGTTGTAGCTAATGATTATCACCTCGCTCTTATCGAAGTTAATCTTAAGGCCTGACATGGCTTCAAAGCAGAGAAGGACAAACTTCATATTGATGATATCAAGGTCCGACCCCTCCACCATCATCATGGTGTCGTCTGCATATTGCAGGTGGGTCGCCCTACCTCCTAGGATCAAATGCTCAACCACCCCCGATAGGTGGCCAGCGGTCTTAGCTCTCTCCGAGACCTCTGCAAAGAGCATCAACTGCGGCGTTAAACAACAAATGGGACATGAGGTCCCCTTGTCTAACCCCACACGTTGGCCTAAAGTAGGGGCCCACATCCCATTAACGTTAACGGCAGTGTTCCCACTCATCACTATTCGCATGATCCAGCAAATCATCCGATTATCTACCCCCCCCTCCGTTCCAACACTAGGCGGAGGAAGGCCCAGTCCAATCGGTCATACGCCTTTTGGAAGTCTAGCTTAACAAACACGCCCTTCTGCCGACATGACTTCACCTCATGAATAATTTCATGAAGATCCAAGATTCCTTCATGGATATACCGTCCCTTAAGGAAGGAAAACAGGTACGAGTGTGTGATGCGCTCCAGAACAGAAGCCAGCCTCGAAGCACGCACCTTAGAGAAGATCCTATGGATGACATTGAGGACCGTGATAGGCCTAAATTGGCGAATGTCCGAGGCCCCCACAACCTTGGGGATCAAGGTAATCACACCAAAGTTAAGACGGGACATGACTAGCATTCCGATGTAAAATTACTGGAACATCGGCATGATCACCCCCTTAATAGTCTACAAGAAGCGTTGGAAGAAAATGACCGGAAGTCCATCCGGTCCAGGGGCTGAATTAGCCTTCATGTCCATCACCGCCCTCGAGACCTCTTATAGCAGAAACGGGAGGGTAAGTTCCCTATTTTCCGCTTCATAGAGTTGCGCCCTCTCTGGCCAAAGGTCAACTGCCGGCAAGACACTCGTACGAGGTCCCGCCGTGAAAATCTCCTTATAGAAGGAGTAAATGTGGGTGGAGATCTCTCTCGGCTCCTCCAAGAGACGTTCTCCCCCCCCCCACGTGCAAGGAATGGAGCATTTCCTACGTATCCCATTGGCAATCGCATGGAAATATGCCATATTCGCTTCACCTTTAAGGATCCAGTTCTGACGACTCTACTGCCGCCGGAAGGCCTGCTCACACTTTTAGATATCCATAAGGGGATCCTCAAGAGCATAGCGCTAAAGCCACTCCTTAGCAGTGAGGCCCACTTAATCGGCCGCAAGGTCGAGCGATTGGATCTCCCCTAAAATCAATGATTTCCTCTTCCTGACCTCGGCACCAAGGTTGGCCCCTCATGAACTTTCGTATCATTTGGGAACATTGATGCTATGCATCAACCGAATTATAAAGCCGAGGCGGGTGCGTGGCCGCTGCATTCCACTTCTCGTGAACCGCTTCCCGGAAGCCTGGCTGTTCAAGTCCGAAATTCTCGAAATGGAAGCGGTTCAACCTAGGGGGTTGTGCACCCCCGGACGAGAATAATAGAAGGGTGTGGTCCGATCCAACCCTCGTCAACGCGCGTAGAGAGCACAATGGAAAGGTCATCTCCCAATCCACTGATACAATGACCCTATCCAGCATGATCCGGATAGGATCAGCCCTATTATTAGTCCAGGTATATTTAGCTCCCACTCGCCTGATTTCTTTAAGGGCGAGATCAACAATGCAATAATTGAACAACCTCATCCTCCGATAATCCACATTTGCCGAGCTTTTATCCTCCGGGGACCTTATCAAATTAAAGTCCCCAGCTATCACAGGCGGAGTGGAGCATCTCTCCACCTTCGCTCGCAATTCAGCTAAGAAAGGCGGAGATATACTATGATCTGCTATAATTAAATTCCTATATTCTTCTATTCTTCAAGTTCCATCTTCCACTTGTTTCCTGCAGAACAAATCGAAAAAAAATAGAAACTAAAACATAAAAGGGTTAGTGTTGATTACTCTCATCTTGACAGTGTGTTGCACTATTAAACAAATCATTGAGTTAAAATGATTAAGTTTAGCATTTTTTTTAGTTCAGCAAGATTGCCTCAGATTAGCGTAATTGGGTAGGAAACTTAAATCCACTTGGCAAGTCAAAGGAAATTAACCACACGAGATAATACCAAATCCATCGAGTCCAAGTAACTGGAACAAATGATCTAGGGAAGCACCTACACACAAGATCCACAAGCACACCAACCAACCACATCATCAACACAACAGCAGGAGGTTGATCCCTACACACAATCTAGCAATAAAATTGCTATTTATGCACAAGGAGTTGGGCTGGGGTGTTTTCCCTAAGCCAAGCATAGAAGTGCTATGCTATCCTCATCACATGGATTTTAAAACAAAATAATATTGGTTCTTATATAAGGGAAAAATGCCTCAGTGAAACATCACAGGACAGAGCCAATAAGACATGTGTTAATCTGTTCTTAAGAGTTTAAATAGCCATAAAATGGACAAAGTAACAAAACCTAAAATCGTACCAACATCACACATCATGCTAGGCATGAAGAACACCTGGGCACACCCAAAAAGGGGGCACCACAGAGTCAAACCATGCCAGGCACGCTAGTACATGGGCACAAAATTAGGAGAAAGTAATGTAACAGGCCATACTGAATTTGCAAGCATTTCCCTCTGTGAAATTCATGGGCACAATGCCTTGGTGCACTAGGTCGATTTCTCTTTCATTGGAGCATAGAGCTCTGCCTCGAAAACAGGAGATCGTGCAACCAAGAAGCATCTATGAGCACTGAACAATTGACCACCCACACGAAATGTCACGTCTGCTCCGTGTCCGTCTTTCCATATCTACTAGAGATGGTCTTGCAGATTCTGCTGCGGAGCCACCAAGGAGACCAGCAGCGGGAGGATCCCCTGCGGCTTTTTAATCAAGGAGAAGGGTGTCAAAACCCACGAAACAAATTGCGTCCACCGGGGAACCACGGAAATGTTGCTCTCGGTTCGAGGTTCTTTCATCATGGTGAGAACGCACCATATGATGATTCAGCCACTTGTGAATACCGACGATGATTTCAACCTGAATGTTTTGTGGCAGAGAAGAAAAAGAACCCATGGCAGGTGTTGAATGTTTTGATTTGGGTAGTGCTAGCCGTAGGTCGCCCTACGTTTGCTAATCTTAGGTCCCCTTGTGAGCCATCAGATCAGCATCCAACGACCAGAAATCAGCAAAATACATTTTTGCATTTTAGCCCTCCTATTTTTCGGATATCGAACCCGACCCACCTAAACGAAGGGGTATATTGTGTTGCCCTGATCATCTCGATAATTACAGTAAAACTGCCACTGCGGAAATTTCGCTTGAGTATTGCAAAAAATTCACAGACATTGCAACAAAAAATTACGTCTCGTGTAAAAAAAAGTATTACCAAGCAACACCTTCAAGAAGGATTGCGACGGTGACGACGCTGCTGCCCGGACAAGTCCTAGGATTTCTCCCGGTACACGAAGGGGAGTGGTGTGAGGTACACCCGACGCCCTTCAAGAAGGAGGGCGCACTGGTAGAAAATAGGCCTATAGTCCCGGTTCGCAAGGGCCAGTAGTCCCGGCCGCGCAACCGGGACTAGCTATGCGCAACTAAAGACCCCCCCTATAGTCCCGCCATTTACGGACCGGGACTAAAGGCCCGTCCACGTGGGCGCCAGGGATCCGTCGCGGCGGAGGACCTTTAGTCCCGGTTCTTGTGGCCAACCGGGACTGAAAACCTGCGCAGGTTTAGGGTTTTAGGCCCCCTAAACCTGGTTCCTTTTTAATTTGTTTTGTTTTTATTTCTTTTATATTTTATTTTGTGTTTTATTTTAATTTTGATGAAGTTTCAGTACACATATATATATATATATATATATATATATATATTTTTTACGATACTATATACATGCATATATATATATATGAAATTTCAAACAAGGAGAATTCAATAGGAATATATAATATATATTCAATATCGGGTGACCATATATACAACCTCGAACAAGTTTCCATATTACACAATTAAGATGGATGACCATACACAAATTCGAACAATTAAGATGGCTTATGCGTATAATAGTCATCGTCGGTGGACGCATGGTACTCTCCTTCCTTATCGATGACATGCCTAAGGAAAAATCCTGCTATTTCCTATTGAATTGGTCGGAAGCGAGCTTCTGGAGTAAGCGCCCTCCGCAAGTTATTGAGACCCCTCCGCGTGGTCTCGTCCTTCTTCCTCTCAGAGATTTCTTTCCGTATGTTCTCACAGACATAGTATCCACATAGACCGGTCCCCGGTGGCTGCTTATCCACACCTTTGACCACATTTTTAAATTTTAGGTCATGTTTGAATCCACCGACATGTCCAAGTGAGAACTGTCTCCAAACTCTACATTGCAAATAAAATTAAATGAACAAGGGAGTTATTAGCTTAGGAAATGAACAAAAGAGACCGATCGATATAGAGCGCAAATGATTGAAAAATAATTACCTTTGCATCATTTTTCTCATGTTGATCCAAAGATCTGTATTTGAATTCATAGAGTCAAAGATCAAAACTATGGAGTTCTGAAGATCAATTTTTAGCAGAATCCAGTGGAACCTGCGGACACGTTAGATGCACAGTCATGCATAACTTATCGATTAGACATACCATGCATGGAGTAAACAAAAGAGAATGGGAACATGAGAGAAACACTCACCCAAAAAGGTAAGGAAATAGAATATATCTTTTGGATTCATGCTTTTTAAAAAAATTGTACAAGTCTTTCTCCACGTCTTTGGGGTGACGTTCTAACATAGTTCCATTAATGATTTGTGGGTAATTGAACCCAACATCATGGATGAGTCTTATTTTGCATTCCCAAATCTTCAATCTGCATAATAGCGTACGCAACAATATAGTTAGGACAATATATATATATATATATATAGTGTAGGCAATGAAGAACGAGATGAGGTAGAAATAAATCACTTACAGAACGTAGCAACTCAGGATAGATTTGTCGAGCTCACGCAGATTGAACAGCTGGAACAATTCACTCATCTCAACTGTTACAGAGTACTTTTTAGTGTGATGCTCCTCTGTATAATCCACATACACAAATTCTTTGTCGGTCCATGTTATGAAATGTTTGTACCAACGTAGCAGAGCTTGCATTAGTGGTGGTAGATCCTTTTCCTTCGCAGGCTCGACGAGAGGCCCTTTCTTCTCATATTGTAATCCTACCTCAGCCACTGGCGCATCGTCTAGGCCTAAAAAGAGACGAAGAGATATACCGGCCTCGGACGCATTTTGCATGGCAGTAGGTACAGTCAATCCCATTGCTGCCACAGCATTTATGACCTCGGGGTCCTGTTCCGGAGCGGCTTTCACTATGAGCGGGGGGATCGATTGTTTACTCTGCATCCCGAGCTGGGCAACTTGTTTCCCGCTTTTTTTCATTTTTCCTTTTCCTTTCTCCTCCTCCACTATTTTTGCTTTCTCCTCCTCCAATATTCCTGCTTGCTTACGAAGTTCAATATCATAGTCTTTAGGCAAATTCTTCACGGCTTGGGACACTGTCGACAAAAAACCCGTAGCCCAATAGTCTACAATCGGAGGGAATACTTCCTTGGGCTTAGGCTCCTTTGGCGCCTTCAGTCGGCCCTTCCATTTGTCAACGTCAGCCTTCACGGCCAATTTGGTTTCAGCATCACTAAGTTCCCAAGGCCTTGGGGGAAGAGGCTTCAGTGATGGCTCCGGTACCCGTGTGGTCTTAGGTACATAAGGCTCCGGGTTAATAGACCAAGAGCAGGTTCCCTTGCTGTCCGCCTGCCTCTGTTTCTTCGCTGGAGGAGGAATGGGGGGCGACGTCTGCTTATCCTCCGGAGGAGGAATGGGGGGCGACGACTGATTATCCTTCGGAGGAGGAATGGGGGGAGACGGCTGCTTTTCCTCCGGAGGAGGAATGGGGGAGACGGCTGCTTTTCCTCCGGAGGAGGAATGGGGGGAGACGGCTGCTTAACCTCCGGAGGAGGAATGGGGGGCGACGGCTGCTTAACCGCCGGAGGAGGAATCGTGGGCGACGGCAGCTTACCCGCCGGAGATTGTGGATCGGGGGACGGCGTCGAATGGCGTGAAGGAGGCGTAGGTGAACCAGCACCACCACCACCACCACCACCAGCACCTGCACCATCGGAGGGGGGTGGACTTGTTAGCCTTGGCGTCTCGCCTGGAAACACTATGTACTTCTTTTTCCATAGAATGAACTGGCGCTTGACATCTCCAAGTCTTCTCTCCCCTTCGGGTGTAGCTATGTCAATCTCCAGGTCCTCAAACGCTTGGACTATGTCTTCCACCGTGACACGAGCATAGCCATATGGAATGGGGTTGTTGTGATGGAGTGCTCCAGGTGTATAGGGTAAAGCACTGCCGGTAGCTACCTTCATGGAAATGTTCCCCACGGGATAATGCAGATCACATTCTTTCATCTCCTTTACATCATCCACGGGGTAGTGAGGCTCCGGTGCACGACTCTCGATCATCGGTGCATTAGCACCTGGAGTCGGGGCCTCCGTGGAAGCCACGCTGCTTCTCAGCTGATGCTGGCTTCCGAGATCCGCTGCATCTTCATGCGGCCCTGCAGCCGACGCTTTTTCTTTCTCAAGTATTCCCGCCACGATCTTCTTCAGCTCACTGACTTCCATTGCAAGATGCGACATTTGATCTGCAGCCCGGTCCGTACCTCTCTTACGGCTTCTGTAACAGTACGGGTCACCCTCCTGGGAAAACCCTACTTTCCACGGCAATCTGCCTTTGCCTCGTATATGTCCTCCGTGTTCAGGATTCCCGAGGGCATGGGTCAGTTGGTCTCTCTCTCTGTTGAACGTGAGCACGCCCTGTTGAGCTTTGGTCATTGCGTCAACAAGGTCTTTTGTGGGAGCAAACTTTTTCTGCCGGTGAACACACTCCCCTGTCTCCGGGTCTAGCGATCCCCCATGCCCGTACCACCACATTTTGGCTCTTTCGTCCCATCCCTCTGTACCTAGACGGATTCCTCTTGCCCTCAGGCCGTCCTCCATTGCCTGCCACTTAGGCGCCGAAACGCGGTATCCTCCTGGCCCCATAACATGATGGTACTGTTTCTTTTCCGCATTAGCCTTATTTTTTGCCGACATTTCCTTGAAATGCTCCGATTTATGTTGCGTCACAAATTCTGTCCAATCATCTCTCAGTTTCTCATGTTGTCCAGTGAAAATCGGAGTCTTGCCCTTGCTGACATATTCACGGAACAATTTTTTCTTGAAGTTTCGGAATGCTTCGGCCATCTTCTGAAAAGCAAACTCTTTGACTATCCTCCTCCTCTGACGTCCACCCGGAACGTCCTCACCGAATTCATCTTTTTTGTTGTATTCCGGAGGTAGAATGAAATGTGCAATAAGCTTTCTAAACATAATCTTTTTCGTTCTCTTGTCGACATAAGTGAAACCAACACGTGCTTTCTTTGGCTCCTTCCATTTATGGACGGTGATCGGGACGGTGTCTCTAACAATGACTCCGCATTGGTTGATAAACTTTGTGGTGTGCTGTAGGGTCTTGCCGATTTCACTGACTGATTCGATGGTATATGTTTCTCCATCTTTCATCGACTTGGATTTGCCACGCTTTGTCATACTAGATTCGGCCGAGGGCTAAAATAAGAAAGAGAGTCGCGCGCGTTAGTGCATATGTATTCACATTTCAGTAAGTTTGTATCACGAGAGTCACAATGTATATATATATATATATATATATATACCTCGCCGGAGGTGGTTGTTCTTTGCAATTGGAGATCGTCGTTTGTCGACGGTTGACCTCCGTCATCAATGTCCATTCCTTCACCTCCTTGATCATCGACAATGTCCGTTCCTTCACCTGTTTCATCATCGACAATGTCCGTTCCTCACGTTCTTGATCATCAAGGTTCAGATAAGAAGAGACTACATCGTCTTGTTGCTCATCTTCTGGGCCCGGCACATAAGGGTTCTGGTTGGCTATCATGCCGTATATAATACCTTCAGCCTCCTGATCCGTATACGTCAAGGCTCCATTGTCCGCCATATGTCACTCCTGCAGACATGCATATAGTAAAAATTAATTAAGTATATAGGAGACTTAGCAAATATTACACCCTCTTTCTCAAATTGTCCGCCATATGTCACTCCGGTGGAAGAACGATGACCACCGGAGGGGGAAAACCATACTTTAGAGGTGTGTCCAAGATTAGTTTCTCAAATGACTTGGAGAACCCCATAGCTACGTTGCATTTGCTTTTCTGGTCATTTTGGTATATTACACTTAATATTCTGAATTTATTGAATTAAAACTTATTTTCATTATTTTAATGAATTTAACTCAAATTCAAATATCGTCTCATTTTGAACTTTGTCAAACATGATTGAAAATGATATAAACAGATAGCTTACATTTTTACGAACATTTCGCATATTTTTCCATAATTTTTGGAATTATAAATTAAAAGTTGTTTAATTTAGAAGATTTAATTATTTTCTGTAATTCCATATACAGTGGGCCCCTGGCGTCATGATGACGTCACCCTGGCGTGACACTGTGGCCGGCGGTGTGGCAGTTTCTGCTCTCTGTCTCCGGCGATTCCGGCCACGGGGAAGGGTTTCCGGCCACGGGGAAGGGTTCAAGGGCGGCGCGAGGCCCGCGGCGAGGGCGGCGTTGGTTCGTGGTCCCCTCTCGAGAGCGGGAGGGCGGCGCTGGTTCGAGGGCGGCGCGAGGCCCGCGGGGAACCTACCGGAGACGGCGACGGGGCGGGGCCGGAGCAGGGCGGAGGCGGTGGAGAGAAGGGCGCGGGCGACGGCGACGGCGCGGTACTCTCGCAGGCGACGACGACGGAATCGGGCGACGACGACGGAATCGACGAGCAGGGCGCCGGCGCGAGGAAGACGAGGGTTTGGACGAAGAAAATTTTGGGGCCGGGAATATATAGGGCCAGCCTTTAGTCCCGGTTGGTGTCACCAACCGGGACTAAAGGTCCCCTGGGGTACCCTCCGCGGGTCTTTAGTCCCGGTTGGTGTCACGAACCGGGACTAAAGGTGAAATTTTTCGCGGCGTTTTCGTTCCCGCGCAGAACGAGCCTTTAGTCCCGGTTCGTGACACGAACCGCGACTAAAGGTGGTTATTCAAATACTTTTCCTTTTCCCAAACTTAAAAATACAAATAATATATCAGAAAATTTAGAAAAATAAAACTAATTCTTTTTAAAATCTTAAAAATACAAATAATATATCAGAAAAATAAAACTAATCATAAAGATTCACACACATCTTGAATATATATATAGATAAAAAAGGCAGTACATAATGGCTAGAGTGGATCTAAACCTAAACGGAGAGCATAGATGCATGATCTGATATCTGCTAGTCATACTCCTGCCTAGTCCTATAGTACATGTACTCGTAGTCGTCGTAGTCGCCGCCGCCGTCGTCGTCACTATCGTCTGACGGTGCTCTGCACTCCCTC
Organism: Alopecurus myosuroides; assembly: GCA_028641055.1. Taxonomy (NCBI): domain Eukaryota; kingdom Viridiplantae; phylum Streptophyta; class Magnoliopsida; order Poales; family Poaceae; genus Alopecurus; species Alopecurus myosuroides. The sequence continues at coordinate 98,860,685 of CM054059.1, forward strand.
GGAGGATCACGACTCCAGGACTGGGCCTGAGGGTACCGCAGGCGGGGGATATCGCCGGCCCTGATGTAGTCCATGACGCTCTGTAGAGTCCGGCCGGACCACCATAGCCGACGAACGGCCTCGTGAAAGTTCCCAGGAGGCAGGCCGTCTTCCTCATACCTGGCGAGCGCCCTCTCACGCCGATTGATGAAGAAGGCATCCCAAGTATGCTGGTTATCGGGATGCCAACTGGGATTCCTCCGCTGCTCCGGCGTGAGCTCGTGATAGTAGTGGTTCGTGATGGCCGCCCGACGCGCCACACCTTGAGGAAGAGGAGGGACCGGCACTCCTCCGGCGCTCAGCATCCAACCGGCGGGAACGTTGTAGCCGCACGGGCAGGGGTAGTTCGAGGCCGAAAGTGCCTCCGCCTGGATGAATGTTAGAGTGGGTACGGTAGAAGCCATGAGAGAGAGTGGTGAGTTTGTATGTGTTTATGCCAATGGTGTGGCAATGCATACATATATATAGCGAGAAGAAAACATCCCTTTAGTCCCGGTTGGGGACACCAACCGGGACTAAATGGGTTAGGGTTTCGTTTGGACCAATCAGATAGAATCACACGGATCGTGTGTTTCTTTAAAGCGCTTGTGAGTCGTTGGATCCGGGGTGTGTTTCTTTCGAGCTGTTGTGAGCCGTTCGATCAGGGCTACGGTGTGTTTCTTTCGAGCTGTTGTGAGCCGTTGGATGAGGTGGTTTCTTAACCGTTGGATCAAAACCCTAGCACAACACTTTGTGAGCCAGAGGACCCTATATATAGCCCACCTTCATACACCGGTCAGTTCATCGAGCAAATACAAAACATCCGGATTCGCCATCATACGTCCTGCCGTGCATTTGGTATGCATATTGCACCCAGTAGCCACGGTGGGGCTGTATGATGGCGATACCGATTGTTTTGTTCTACATCCCCCTTTAAGGTTTGATACATCATATATTCAGTTTATCGAGCAAGTACAAAACATCCGGTTTCGCCATCATACGTCCTACCGTGCATTTGGTATGCATATTGCACCGAGTAGCCACGGTAGGGCTGTATGATGGTGATACCGATTGTTTTGTTCTACACCCCCCCCCTTTAACACATCCATCCATGCTATGGGTCAGTGTTCACTTTGAGCTCGGTTAGTAATGTGCAACTATTTGCTTGGTTCTGTTAGGGTGGCGCGTGGCGCGGGAGTTGCGACGCGTGGCGCGGGAGTTGTGACGCGTGGCCAGGAGGGCGCGGTATAAACTATCGCGCCTCGAGCGCGTCTTCTCCTCTCCACGCACCGTCGCGCTTCCACCATGCCTCCGAGGAGGAACAGCACCACCGGCTTTCGCGGCGTCCGACGAGGAGCTCTGGCAGACCCGCGCGGCTGAGCGGGCGGAGCGCCGCCTCGAACGCCACCTCGCGTTAGATGCCGCTCGGGAGGCGAGGACGAGGGCGCTGCAAGAGCTTCGTCGGGCCGACCGCGCCGGCGAAGTCTGGGCCTCCGACGATCCGAGGTGGGGGCCTATCTCGGACATACCATCATGCACCTCCGACGACGACGAGGAGGTCACCGACGTCGATGTCCCGGAGGAGGTCACCGACGAGTTCCCCGACGACGACGACGAGGAGTAGTGTTCGTATGTTCTCTCTTTTTAATAAAAGAATTTGTATTCCGGCGACACTGCGGCGCGCTAGCGCGTCTGTTTTCTGTTTTTAATAAAAGTTATGAAATCAGATATTTTATCTCACAAGGTTTTGAGACATTTAAGTAACTTTCTGTTTTCCATGCTTTCCACTCGTTTTCTCAAATATTTTGCAAAGGAGTTAGTCTTAAACACATCAGAGATAATATAATTCACATGATCCATTCAAAAAAGTTTGGTACACAATAAATTATTACACATCAATTCTTCCCTTGTGTCCCTGCTTTCTTACGATCTGGCCGTATCCATGGAGCATCCTCATCATTTAACTTAATGCTTGGGTCAGTGTTGACTTTGAAGGGCGGAATTTCACCAAACATATTATAATCTTCTGACATGTCTGTCTTGTCCTCCACTCCCACGATGTTTCTTTTCCCTGAAAGAACAATGTGGTGCTTTGGATCATCACATGATGTACTGATCGTTTTCTTATCTTTCCGTTTCCTCGGTTTGCTACTCATGTCCTTCAAATAGAAAACCTGAGCGACATCTTTGGCTAGGACGAATGGTTCGTCAAGGTAACCAAGATTGTCGAAATCCACCATTGTCATTCCGTATTGCTCGTCCACCTTTACCCCACCTCCTGTTAGCTTGAACCATTTGCACCGGAACAAAGGGACCTTAAAGGAGGGTCCATAGTCAAGTTCCCATATCTCCTCTATGTAACCATAATATGTGACCTTTTGCCCAATCTCGGTTGCTGCATCAAAGCGGACACCACTGTTTTGGTTGGTGCTCTTTTTATCTTGGGAGATCGTGTAAAATGTATTCCCATTAATCTCGTACCCTTGGAAAGTCGTTATAGTCGAAGATGGTGTCTTGGCCAACATGTACAGCTGATCTCCAACATCATTGTCATTCATTAAATGTTTTCGCAACCAACTGCCGAAAGTCTCCATGTGGGCCTTTCTAATCCATGATTCAGGCTTCCCCGGGTTGTTCGAGCGTAAAATATTCTTGTGTTGCTCGAAGTACGGAGCCACCAAGCTCGAATTTTGCAGAACTGTGTAGTGTGCTTCAGTCATAGAATGACCGTCCATACATATCGTTGATTTCCTTCCGATCGTGCCTCTTCCACTTAGTCTCCCCTCGTGCCGCGATTGAGGAATACCAATCGGCTTAAGGTCAGGAACATAGTCAATACAGAACTCAATTACCTCCTCATTTCCATAGCCCTTTACGATGCTTCCTTCTGGCCTAGCACGGTTACGAACATATTTCTTTAATACTCCCATAAACCTCTCGAAGGGGAACATATTGTGTAGAAATACAGGACCGAGAATGGAAATCTCTTCGACTAGGTGGACCAGGAGGTGCGTCATAATATTGAAGAAGGATGGTGGAAACAGCAACTCGAAACTGACAAGACATTGGACCACATCGTTCTGTAACCGTGGTAGATCTTCTGGACTGATTACCTTCTGAGAGATTGCATTGAGGAATGCACACAGCTTCACAATGGCTACTCGAACATTTTCCTGTAGGAGGCCCCTCAAAGCAATCGGAAGCAATTGCGTCATAATCACGTGGCAGTCGTGAGACTTCAGGTTTTGGAACTTTTTGTCCGCCATGTTTATTATTCCCTTTATATTCGACGAGAAGCCAGACGGGACCTTCATACTGCTCAGGCATTCAAAAAAAATGACCTTCTCTTCTTTCGTAAGAGCGTAGCTGGCACGACCTTGAAACCATTCCGGATGCCGGTCATCTGGGTCTTTCAAAAGTTGCTGATCCCGCCGTGCTTCCTTTGTATCCTTTGTCTTCCCATACACGCCCAAGAAGCTTAGCAGGTTCACGCAAACATTCTTCGTAACATGCATCACGTCGATTGCAGAGCGAACATCTAGGAGTTTCCAATACTGTAGCTCCCAAAATATCGATTTCTTTTTCCACATGGGTACGTGCCCGTCAACTCCCTGCGGAACTGATTGTCCGCCAGGACCCTTTCCAAAGATGACATTCAAATCCTTGACCATATCAAATATCTCAGCTCCAGTACGTTCCGCAGGCTTCGGCTGGTGATCTGCCTTGCCATTGAAATGCTTGCCTTTCTTTCTTACGTTATGATTTCGGGGAAGAAATCGACGATGACCCAGGTACACGTTCTTCCTACAATTATCCAAAAATACACTTTCAGTCTCATGTAAGCAGTGCGTGCATGCTTTGTATCCCTTATTTGACTGTCCCGAAAGGTTACTGAGAGCAGGCCAATCGTTGATGGTTACAAAAAGCAACGCTCGTAGGTTAAATTCCTCTTCTTTGTGCTCATCCCACACAGGTACACCAGGTCTGCCCCACAATTGTAAAAGTTCATCAACTAATGGCCTTAGGTACACATCGATGTCGTTGCCGGGTTGCTTCGGACCTTGGATGAGCACTGGCATCATAATTAACTTCCGCTTCATGCACAACCAAGGAGGAAGGTTGTAGATGCATAGAGTCACGGGCCAGGTGCTATGGCTGGAGCTCTGCTCGCTAAAAGGATTCATGCCATCAGTACTTAGACCAAATCTTATGTTCCTTGTGTCAGCTGCAAAATCTTTGAACTCTCTGTCGATCTTTCTCCATTGCGTTCCATCAGCGGGGTGTCTCAACTTCCCGTCGGACTTACGGTCCTCTTTGTGCCATCGCAACAACTTGGCATGCTCTTTGTTCATGAACAGGCGTTTCAGCCGAGGTATTAGAGGAGCATACCACATCACCTTGGCGGGAACCCTCTTCCTGGGTTTCTCGCCCTCAACATCGTCACCAGGGTCATCGCCTCTGATCTTATAACGCAATGCAGTGCATACAGGGCATTCATTCAAATCCTCGTATGCACCGCGGTAGAGGACGCAGTCGTTAATGCATGCATGTATCTTCAGAATCTCTAAACCTAGAGGGCACACAACCTTCTTTGCTTCGTACGTACTGGCGGGCAACTCGTTATTCTTCGGAAACATATTCTTCAACATTTTCAGCAAATTTTCAAATGATGAGTCAGCTACACCTTCCCGTGCCTTCCATTTCAGCAAATCCAGTGTGCAGCCCAGCTTTTTCAGACTATTGTCGCATCCTGGGTACAGCGACTTCGTGTGATCCTCTAACATGCGATCCAAATTCTCCCTCTCCTTGTCAGTTTCGCAGCGTCTCCGTGCATCAGCAATGGTCCGACCAAGATCATCAGCGGGCTCATCATGTGCCTCTTCTTCACCTTCACCAAACCCTTCCCCACCTTCAGCATCATCCTCCATGAAGGTATCACCGAAAGCGTCATGATAGTTGAAATCGATATCATCCTCTTCTTCATCTTCTTCCATTCTAACCCCTTCTTTCTCCATGCTTGGTCCAACAATTATAGCTTGGCATGAAACCGTGCCGAAGCAGGTGCATGTGAACGACTCTTGAGGAGGAGTGACCCTTCTCATTCTTACATTCAGCACATGGACAGATAATAAAACCTCGCTGCTTGTTCGCATTTGCCACTACGAGGAAATCTTTCAAACCCGTAGTGAACTCGCCGGAGAGTCGGTTACCGTACATCCATTGCCGATTCATCTGCATTATTATTATATAAAGTATATAATTAACCATCATGCATTTGTTAAACTAACTAGCTGGAAATAATACAAATCATGAAAGGGTTCAAGTTGCTAACCGCGACCGCGGAGGTAAAATAAATGAAAACGCTCAAGTGCGGCTCGGACACTTAATATCATGTGTGTTTCATGCTATCGGGCATTTCATCGAACACCTTGTGTGCATAGTAGGAACCAAAAGCATACCCACCACCCCTTGTGAATGTTGTGAGCAGAAGTGACACCAAATGTGGCTAAGTGCAGCGAGCTGAGTTCTATATATAGGGATGGGCCTTTAGTCCCGGTTCACCTGGACAACCGCGGCTAAAGGCCGTGGGGCCAGACCGATGACCTATTAGCCCCGGTTGGTCTGGACAACCGGGACTAAAGCCCCTCCCCTCCGACAGCTGTGGACCGAGCGCGCTGGGCCCAGACTATTGGTCGCGGGTCTCGTCCCGAACCGCGACTAAAGACCCCTATGGGCGCGGCCGATTATTTTGGGGACTAATGGGGGCGTACCGAAGGCCTATTTTCTACCAGTGGCGGCACCCACAGGTGTCGTCGCACCGGTGCCGGCAGACGTCGACAAGGATTTCTCCTACCCCCAGCACACCACCGCCACGGCCGCATCACCGGCTCCACCGCGCTCGCCACCCAATGCGCCCACCATCTTGGGAACATCATCGCCGTCTCACTGTGGCAAGCAAGGTAAGGCCGACCGGACTAAGAGGGGACATCGACAGATAAGGTCGGCAGTTTCGCATCCATGTGGGAGGGATCGATCTCCACCGCCATAAGGCAGTAGCCCTCCGGACGTAGCAGCAAGAGCACACCGGGCAGCGAAGCCCGGCCGGGCCCAAACGGGCCCGTGAAGCTCTCGCCCCCGCGCTGCAGCAGACACGGCGTCGAATCCGCCAACCTCACCATGAGCCCCTCCTCAGTCCAACCGGAGGCAACGTAGGGACCCCGAGCCGAGCCCACCCTGACCCAGATCGGGCCCAAGGGCCTAGATCTGGGCTTTAGGGCGCCGCCGGCCAGGAGCAGTCCCGTAGCCGCCATCTCACCGCCACCACCCCGCAAACGCCGGATCTCCGCCGACCGAAGAGCACCACCGCCAAGCCCCGCCGCCCGAGCTAGGGGACTGCGGAGAGTCATGCCCGCCGCCGCCGGCCCTGCACAACACCGCGCGGGCAAGGCCTGGCAGCGCCCGCCGGCGACGGCGGCGAGAAGGAGGAGAGGAGGGGGGCCTCGCTCGGGGAGGACGGGGAGACGCCCCGGACGCCTCGCTCGGGAGGCGCCGCGGGGGCGAGAGGGAGGGGGGAGATGGAAGTCCATTATGATTACGTTACATTTTTTTTGAGGGATTATGATTGTGATTACAGAGAACATTATTTGTTGGCACAAGGAATCCCGTTTTTTTGTTATCGCAAGGAAATTTATTCACCAGCTAAAAAATAGTAATACTGGCGACTTCCCAGATAGTATAAAAGATGTCGAGCCCATACCCCTATCACAGCGGCCCTTGTCGCTCCTTCTATCTGCATCTTTGAGTCAACAGCCTCTCGCGTTAGCCTCTCTTTATCGTTGGCGTTGACAACATCACGAGGTCTCCTGCTGGAACTGTCGTGCTGTAAGAAGACGCCAGTGTCCTCAACTTCACATCAAATCCCCGGAAAGCTTGCGCCACCAGAGAAGCACTGATCTCTGGAGCTGGATGTGTCCGAGGCTTCAAGCACATTTATCTTATTGTGGTTTCGAAAATTTTATTCCGTTGGTTACCAAATTATCAGCACCTTCTTTGTCCAGAGTCCAGACTCGAAATTAGGCCGATGATATGTCCAATTCGATTAGCTCAAACAATCATCTACTATGATGCGGATTTGTTTTGGCTTGTAAGTCGCAACTCGCAAGGCTCAAATGCTGCATTTTTCTATCCAATGTTGTATGGTCAGCTCTGTTTGTATTCAGTAACTAATAAGCATCACCAAGAACAATTAGGGATATATTTCTTTCTTCCAAACTTACTCTATATGATTATAATCCAAAGCAATATGATTCCTAACAGTTTCAATTTTGTTGAATGTTTGATTACTCTGAATATACAATGGATCTGAAGTTGCAATTTTTTTCACAATTGTATAATAAGCGATGACTTATATCTATAAGTCGTTCAGATTTTTCAAGAGCGTTCGTTAGTGAAATTTTAGGTAATTGAACTACCTCATTAGGGCATCTCCAGTCGTCCCCCCAGAGCCCCCCCCCCCCCCCCCCCAAGCGGCGCTTTTGGGTCAAAAAGCGCCGTTTTAGCGCCGAATTCCACCAGTCAGTCCCCCAGGAGCTGAAAAAGCGCCGTTTTTGCGCCGGCGCACCCAAGCCAAACCCAGCCCCTTGGGTTTGGCCTGGGGGGGCAAAATGCGCCGCTTTGTATGCAAAAAGAAATCTTTCTCCAACTTTTGCCCCACTTTGCATGCAAAGATGCCTCTCTCTCCTACTTTTGCCCCACTTTGCATGCAAAAACCCCCCATTTTGGCTGGTTGGGTGGGCTACGGCTGGTAAATGACCTTGCCCCAGGTTTTGATTTAGCGCCGTTTGTACTATTTCAGTTGATTTTCTTGTGCTGGGGGGGTTGCAACGACTAGAGATGCCCTTAGGTGGATATTGTTCGTACTATATAAATTCAATCGCCTTCAATTTTTTTTTTTTTTGAATGTACTGAAGACATTTTGCATCCTACAGCTAATTATTATCCTAGAATTTATACTACTAGTGAACGAGCCAAGCATTCCCTTCGACAAAAGTAGAACTGACGAGACAACATCTTTGACAAATATGAAATACAGCACTAGCCCTTGCATCAATCTGAAATGTAGATCCTCGTGATATCACATACAAGCTGAAATGTAGATAATTAACCGAACATGGTTTAAAATTTAGCTCTGCATAATTAGTTGTGCATGTGATAATTTGATATCTAACCGAGACTACCCACTACGGGACACCTTGTCTAGCAACTCCTTCATCAGCAAAGGACAGCTTTCCACCAAATGCTTGAATCCATCGGTTGCCATGACAGCTTGTAGCACATTCCGTGGAGCCATAAATTCAACACAAGCTTCTTTGAGATCGTTGCAATGGTGCTGCTCGGCCAAAACCAATGTTGTTGCAATCGTCTCCACATGCATGCTTTCACACAATTTTCTTTCACAAAGAACCCTTAACTTGTCCAGCCCATATCGATCTGCGGCAACTAGTAAGTGCTGAAATTTTGCCATTCTGCCTTCTTTGTTATCCTCGTTATCTGGCAAAGAGTCTGTGTACACAAAGTGAAGAAGGGCCTCGAATATGGGAGGCTCGATGTCATCAATCTTGATGTGCTGTGTTGTCTTCTCCTTCATTGGACCAAATAGTTCTGCCTCGAAAACTGGAGATCTGGCAGCCAACAAACATCTATGAGCATCAAACAATTGGCCACACACATTGAACGTCACATCAGCTCCTTTTCCATTCTTCAGCATTTGTATGAGATGCTCCTGGAGATTCGGATGCTCAACCTCCACAAGAGTCCTCTTTACCTCAGTGCGAGGTTCTTGGATGATAGTGAGAACGCACCTTATTGTAAAGTAGCAATTATTGATGTCCAGCAATGACTTTAGCTTTGATTTCTTGACGAAATCAGGATAGCCCCAATTTGTATTTAATGGAGAAAAGATACGCTCTATCTCATCAAAGATGGTTACATGTTTTTCACCTTGTTTTTCCAGTATGTTTATTGTGAACTGTGTCCTCACATACTCTATTGGATTGAGATTATACAAAAATGCTGATGCATTGCCGTCCTCCTTTTCCTTAAGGTTGGATCCGTCCGGGTAGAACCTGATATTCCAATCGTAGCCAGCAACGCTAAATGTGCTCGAGCTAACAAACTTGCCCATGCCCATGCCATCGATCTGACGGTAGTTGGTCACCTCGAAATCGTGTGTCATCGTGGCCGTGTCCGTAAGGCATCTCGATGACGTCCTTGATAGCTGGCCATGCTTGAGTACAGAGGTGGAATTGTTGGTCATGGTGTAGAGAGATGCGACGGTTGCTGCTGCTACAGGGCTTGCACCTTGCAGAGTACAGAACTTCCTCTGACGAAGTTGAACTTCCGACCTGACAAAAACGAGCTAGTAAATCAATAACTTTAAATCACTAGATCAACAGCTTCCAATCAAGATATAACTTTCAAGATCTGAACCTCTGCCCTCAACGAGACACAGCCCAAATTTCAATCTACCACGGTGAGCTCTGCACATAACCTTTCATCTAAACAAATCGAGCAAAAAACAAATGTGGAGAAAATTAAGGTCTGAACCAAGAAACCCCACCTTGATGCTTCGCGCTGACGAACGGGTAAAAAGGCGATGGAGTTGGAAGCGGCGAGCCGAGGAAAGGACTCGACAGGCGAGCCCGCGACAGACAAGGCACGGCCACCTCTCCGGGAGACAACGCAGATCCGCAAGCTGAGTACTTCCACCGGCCGTCGAGCTCGCAGATGCGGGAGGATGACTGGATGAGAGGAAGAAAACCCTGCCGCCGGCGTCAATAGAGGCGGTGGGGGAATAGAGCCGCAGGCTGAGAGATGCTTCGTAGCTGGGGAAGATTAAAAAAAAGTTTAGTGAAACAGCCTTACCAGCCCATGAGAAACTGGCCTCGATCCCGTATTCCCGTCTAATAAAAAGGCGATATGGAGCCGACTGGGCTTTAACTTTTTTTTCTTCACATTACTTGTTGTACGGAAATTAACGGACAAAAGGCCTTTTCTAACCCCCCCCCCCCCCCCCAAACCCCCCACACACACAAAAAAAACGCTTTGGAATTCTATCCATCTATACTTCTTCTTGGAGTAACTCTAGTAGAACTCCTAAAACGTGGAAATGAAAACACGATTTTCATTTCAGTTTCGATTGATCGCGTAGTAGCAGTGTCGTAAACATAACCAGCATATTTCAATTTTCTGATTTTACCGCGAATTTAGTTACAAAAGAGGCGGCAAAGATCACCAATTATAAGTCTAGTCATAGTGGCAGTAACATTAGTAATAACATCGGTGTACAATCTAATAAATGAACATTTGTATGACATCACATAGATGTTACTCCTTACTATAAAGGTAGTAACATGGACTAATAATAACATCATGATGTTACTACTCTTAGTTACTGCCCACAATGACCAGCCTAAAGCAAAAGCCCACTAACATGAATTAATGATTTTTCTATCTCAATACTGAAGGTATTCACATCAATTCTCCTAACCAATCAATTGCCCATATCATTTCCACTAATATTTATTAATCACTACATGTAACCTACACATTATCTATTTATTAAACCATCCAATTATTCATATTAATAATTTAGAATATATATTATGATCAATTGAATTTTGCATATTCACTACGAACCATAGTGTATCACATCTCTTATAAAAGCATACAAGAGATACAAAGAGAATGTATATATTGTTGGTTGGTGTGTGTCACTTACCCAACTTTACCTTGAAGGTTGTATTGAAGCAAGTGGATTTCCAAAGAGATGAATGGTTCGTCACAAGGAAAATTCGAGTAGGTTGAGAAAAACCAAAGGCGACAACTCACACACTTTATGAGGAGCTCAAACGGGTTAGGAAACTGGCGAGGAAAATCAACCAAATCCAACAAAACGTTTGTTGTTAAAAGTAGAAATGAACCATGTGAGCAAAAGAGCCAAATTTTGAGGGGTGGAAACAAATGGAACACACACACACAAATTAATAATGGGGTTAGTGCGGCCAATGGAAGAACGGAGGCGAAATGTTCCCATCAAAGACTAAGCTCAACGCCACACCAACACAAGGAGGACGGTAGCTCCTATCGCAACCTTTAAAAGGCAACAAGATTCGCACCGTGGTAACCGGTCACTCTTTTCTATTTTGCAACGCGAGGCTACACGTTCCTACAATGGATAGCACTTGGCATCGATCTTTTTTAAAACTTTCTCTTTTCACGTTTTGATATTGGATACAAATGCCAAGCCCAGTCGAACTACTCTCTCACAAGTACAAAACACACACTATCGGTGCCACTAGTGCGATGCCAGGCAATATAAAAGAGCTAGTCCGAATGGATAAGGTACACGAACAAGGGGTTAGTTCAAACGGAAGGAAGTTATACCTATTTGATGGATGATCACGGACGTGCGGCCGGAGGTTCTCGATGTCGTGTTGATTCGTTGATATAGTTGCGTAGGTGATTCCCAGAGCTTTGTGTAGAAACTTGTATCACTCAAATTGGATCAACGACGGGAAAGAAAAGCAAGTTTGAAAATCTGTTGAGAAATCAAAACTACACGATTTTTCTGGATTTTTTCAATTTCAAACTTCCTCGAAATCGAAGAAAAAATTGTGGAAAAATTTGAGAAAGTGGCTGAATAGAAAGTTGGTAAATGGTCCTAAGAAATAAATCCACGGATCAAATCCATGAAAAACTCAACAGATCGATAGATCGGACAAAATCCTTTTTGGGGCTATTTTTGCTGAAATTCTCGAGTATGGGGGTGGGAAGAGACATTTTGGTGGAAAAGAGGGTTAGAGGGGGTCAAATTCATGGCAACGAGGCTGCTGATACCATATGATGTACGGATTAACCTATAGGGTGGCTCGATCTCACGAATTGACTAAGAACACGAGAGGAAGAACGAAGAACACGAGGGGAATTCGAGTGGAAACAAGGGTAACCGATAACTAGTGCGAACTAAAGGATTCAAAAATCGGAAAATAAACCCACGGGCCGCCTCCGGCAATGACTCCACTCGAACTGACCTTGATTGGAACTAATTCAACCCTACGGCTAGTCCATCGCTCCAATATATCCTTGAGGGTCAGTCAAGAAAGATTGGGAGAACACCAACCAATTCCCAAGGGGAAAGGATGGCTATTCCGAAGTAACCTTGATTCGATCCAAATACAAGAGTAGATGGAGTAGCCTTATTCATTCCTAGATATACATCTAAGGAGTAGCCTCACAGGAAGGACACACAAAAGAGCAAAGATCAAGTCTCAATTCATTTCTAACCCTAGATCTAAACCATGGAGGTCCTATTTATAGTAGAGGGTAGAAAGGGGTAGGTGGGGGAGGAAAAACAAGGAATATTCCCCTTTTCTCGTAGGTGTAGGAAAACCAGCCTGAAAATCTGGCCTGGCTGGTTTTCGTGGCCGGATTGTTATGTTAGCCTCTCAGCCAAGGAACCGACCTGGATTCGGGCTGGGTTTTTTTGGGCGCGTAGGCCGGATTTTTCTGTTAGGTTCCTAGCCAGGAAATCTGGCCAGGATCTGGGCTGATTTTTCTGGGCGCATTCCAGCCTGTTCTGTTAGCTTCCTAGCCTGGAAAACCATCCTGGATCTGGGCTTGTTTTTCCGCGCATTGAATTCTCGTTCTTCTTCCTCTTCTTGGCCATCTTCTTGAGCATTAACTTGGTCATTCTTGGCGCCATCTTGGGAGCCTAAAGAGGGGACATAGCCGAGAATACAAAGGGTATGCATATGAGGTAGCGATCCATTCGCCAATTCATAGAACTCATAGAGAAATAGGTGCGAGTTCACCTTATCTTGTATCGCCTTTGCGTGTGATCTTGTTATGGGCCAATGGATCTCTGTGGAGATCTTGGTAGAATGGGTTGAGCTGCATCATGGATCAACATATCTTTCAGCTAACCCTCTGTTTCATGCAAGGACAAAACACATTGAAATAGATTTTCACTTTGTGAAAGAAAGGGTTGCAAATAAATTGCTTGATATCAGGTTTATATCCTCACGACATCAGGTGGCATATGACTTCACGAAAGCATTACCTACCCGACAGCTGGAGAACTTCAAACACAATCTCAACCTTGGAAAGGGTGTGATTGGGGAGGGGTGTTAGAGATTGTATTGTCACGTATGTGTCACGATATGATTGTGTGCGTGCGTGACGGGTTAGCGCGTGCATATTGTAACTAGATCGATATGATCTAATTAAAAGATTGGATCAAACTCCTTCTATCTCTCTCTCCTTGTAACAACTCTGGTGTATATCTCCTGGTCGCTTTGGCCTCTATATAACACGGAACCGATGGCCGAGACAAGGCATCATTAAACCCATTGCATTGTGGTATCGCACACCATGATTTATCGCATTGCACGCAGAGGAGATAAATAAGGTGTCGAGTTAAATTTCCTTGGATTAGTGGATTTCTTGTGTCTTTGTCTTGACAAAGATCGGTGACGCCGGCGAGCTCCTTATGATCCCGAGGATATTCTCCCTCCCAGGAAAGAGAGCAGGGCTAGCTGGGCCCATGCGTAGGCGTACCCTCGGAGACCCCGGGAGCCACAAGTGTGATACCCCTATATTATGTGTCGTATAGTAACTAGTCATACCCAAGTTCATGATCTTCTCAACCTAACACTCCCCTATATTCCCTCGCGCTACTAATCTAAATATACTCACCAACCGTGGGAAGACCTGCCTACACTCCAGCGGTGTCAGTGAAAGATCGAGAGGTTAACTAGAGGGGGGGGTGAATAGGTTGACTACAAATTTTAACTTCTTTTCGATTTAATGAGATAGTGCTCAAATATAGATTGTCTAGATTATGCAAATAGGTGAACAATCCTATATGTTGAGAAAATACAACTAGCACAAGGTATATATATGACTAAGCTAGTTGCAACAAGTAAAGGTAAGTTGAGGGATAACCGAACACAATGACGCGGAGATGTATCCCGAAGTTCACTTTCCAATGGAAGCTAATCTCCGTTGGAGCGGTGCGGTGCCACCAAAGTGGAACACCGAGTAGCCCTCAAATGGCACACTGTATCTCCTTCGAGTCCTTCCACCGATGTGGAGAGGCTCGAATCACTATGTTGCTGTTGAGGTTGACAACTAGAACCTTTACAAGGATGAGACACACTCCACAACTTTGGAGGGTCCTCACCAAAACCCGATAGCCACCAAGACTTTGAGAAACAAGATCCACGAGCACAAGAGCTTTGAGGATATCAACAAGTCTCCAAGCTCCGATGAGCTAAGAGCAACAAGGTTCTTGGCTCCGATGAACTAAGAACAACAAGATCCCTAAAGGATGAGTGGGGTAATTTCTAATCGGCTTGGTGGAGTTGTAGATCTAGGATGTCTCCTCCAAATCCCAAAGTATCACAAGTTTTGGTTGGGGATTTGGGGAGATGCTTGAGCTTGGATGTGGTCAACAATTGTAGAGAGAGAAAGTTTAATTGACACTCACTAAAGGTAGGGGATAAGTCCTTTTATACCCGGAGAAAAAAAACAGCCGTTGGGGGTATCCGCTTCACTATAGAGCACCCCGGCCTAGGGGGGCGGCCAGGAAGGCCCGGACATCATCACCATCCCACCACGGCCTCGAGCATATGTGGGGCCTGCTGACACCCGGCCTGGGGCCGGTGCCCCCTTCCCACCTCGTCCTTGGATCACCTTGAGGCCGACAGGAGCCGTCCGGGTTCAGGCGTAGTGGAGATGGAACACGACCGAGGCAGCGCCCGAGTCATCCGGCCTCGTGCCTGACCTGGGGCCGGCGTAGGGATGAGCTAGGATGGGGCACAGGCAGAGCCACCCGGCCTCAGAGCCCGGCCAGGCTGGCAAGGAAGGCCGGCACCCCTGTTTCCCCTTTCTTCTTTTCCCATTTCTTTTCTTCCTTTTTGCACAGACTTCAACATTTGTTTGTCAATCACATGGATGTCCAAGGGGGTATGTGTTTGCATTTCTCCATGATAGATTCTGAACACACTTAGGGGAAAGATTAGATCTTCCATATATTGTGATCAAACACCAAAAACAAGATTAGGAATAAATGTCCTTTCAATCTCCCCCTTTTTGATGTTTTATGACAACACATGGATTTGCATTAAGGATAACTTATCATGGATATTTGCAAGGAGATAAAACTTATAGAGGTACTCCCTCTATTTGTGTGCCCAATCATAAGATATATATTTGATGAACAAACGGGAGCAATGATTATGATTCTTATCCTCCTTTATGTTTTATCGGTCAATAGCATATGTGATGTGAACATGATATTCATATGTGAATGTGAGGATGATTAGAGAATTATCTAGCACTATAGATGGATATGTATAAGCTATGAGTTTGTCGAATCAACTTTGAACCAAGTTGCCAAAATACATGTATAGGCATGATGAAATCTTATATAAGTGATTGTATTGCAAGAATAAAAATCTCACCATAGCCTTCATCTCATAGTAGATAGATAGATGAAAAATAACCTCGCTATGATCTTCATCACATCAAATAGTAGGTAGATAGATAGTATGATAGATAGTAGAGAAATAGTCTTACAATAACAACGAAGTTCAACGAAACACACAAATAGTAAGATAAACTAAGATCGAGGAAAGCAATAATACTGATAAGACGCAAATGGATGCATGATATGCAATGACTTGAATGCAAAGCGTTGAGGATCCTAATATTTCTTCCTCTTGGCATCAAGACACCAAAAAGGGAGAAAAGGATGCACGTCCAATCACTCGTCATCATGCATCTCATCATCTGGCGCATGATCTTCCTCAGTAGGTGCCTGACTGGAGCTGGCTGCAGCTGCAAAGGAGGCCCCAAAAGGTCCGAGCGAACTAGCATCATCACCAAGCCAGAAGGTGTGCTTGGACTTCCATGCATCCTCAGTGAGCTCCTCCGATCTAGGAGAGCCGAGTGGAATCTGAAGAGCTGTCATGATAGCCCGCTGGTTGCTACGAGAAGTCTTGCCCTTCCTATAGGATTGATAGTTTCGCTGCTGCTTGTCAACGAAGAAGCAATTCATCTTCTCAAGAGCCCGCTTGATGCTGAATGTGCCAGAAGCTGGGACAGTAGGGTCTGGAGAAGAAGAGTGGGGGATACCATGAGATGTCCTAGGCCCAGTGGACAATGTGCGGGTACGCTTGGGGTGTTGAGCAGCAACCATCTCAGCCTCAGTAGCCGTGAGAAGAGCACACTATTTGGGAGTCACCTTCGAATAGTTGTTGATGAGACCAGTTGGAATCTTAGTATCAATGAGTATTTGAAGGTATGATCCATATATGGGAACCCTCCTATCACAAACCATAGTCCTCATCTCATTCCACATGTAATCCAGAATATCCAAAGGCTTGTTGTTGTTCATAGTAGGGCCAATATGAAAGAGTAGATTCACCAACCACTTGTGGACCTCGCCCTTCTCACCAAACTTTACATTGATAGTGTTCCTTAGAATGGTGTGTACAATGTACCAGAAATCAGTGAAATATTTGACCTTGGGAATACGCTGAGTTCCAGTACCTGGCGGGTAGCAATGACGCAGACCATCCCGGGCCTTGAGAAGTTGCTTCAGATTACCATGGATTCTAGTGTGGGACATGGCATGAAAGACAACCGGCGGAAGACCGAGAAGGGAGCCAAACTCATTCATGGTGGCGATACATTGGACACTACCACTCATCCAAGTCAAAGTGCGAGGACCCTCAGTGGAGAAGTAAACAGTGGCATAGAATTCCTTAAGCAGCTTGGGAGCAAATAGGCAAGAGTTAGAGGCCCCATGAGAGCAGTGATACCATGAAAATCCATGATCTCCATAATCCCGGGCCAATGCTTGCGGGCATATTCCACATCATAGAAATACTGACCGACATGAGTGTTTTGAAGTTTACCAAGGACGAACTCATACACAATCTGATGCATCTTCCAGTAGAACCGAGGATCGGCACATGTACTCTGCCCAAAAGCATAAGGATTGAACTTCAGACGAGCAGTCTCAAAGTCATCTGCGCTCAGACTGCCCCAATTATTGAACACGGGCTCATCTGGATTGACAGGAAGTGGAGCACCCTGTCTCTGAGAAGGACTAGAGCCAGAAACATTAGCAACACTTTTCTTGCGGGGACGAATAACATGCGTTCCCTTGTCTTGTGGTGCATCGGCATTGCCTGAGAGGAATGATGCATGGATATGGACAATCATAGTAAGTGCACATGGTCTTTGTTGTGTTTATAAAAACATGTTCCATGGAGATGAGTTATAATGACAAGAGTGGGAACAAACACATCTAGGGAGTAATAAGACATAAAAAAATATATAGCCTAGGTTATATGGGCATGGCAAGAGTAGAGTTGCATCTATAAGGTTGTACTACATCGGAAGTACCACAACTAGAGGAAAGTTATAAGCCTAGGTTATGGTTAGTGTGACATATGAACTAGATGAGGAACCCTAGGTGAGAGGTAGTATAAAACCTAGATGCGATTGGAGCCCCAAAAATAATGAACCGAGCCATCATACCGAGAGAGAGAGAGAGCAAATAAAACATGGTATAGAATAGGAGCCCTAGAAGTTACCCGAGTTGGAGGCCATCTTGAAAATAATCCCACAATTTCAAAGGAGAGGATCTCCCCCAAGGAGGCACCCAAGAGGATTCCACGGGGAGGAGAGTGTGTGGTATGGTGGGTATAGGTTGTGAGGGGGGAGGAGAGCTCCAAGGGAGTCTCCAATGGTGGCTGTGTGGGGAGAGAGGGGGAGAAGGGGGAGGTTAGGGATTGGAGTCGTGGCCCCTCCCCTTGTTTCTTGTGCGTGCGGGTACCCGGCCTGGGGAGCCGGCCAGGCCGGCGTGGGCGAGAGCGAGGCAGGGCGCGCGGCCGAGCGACCCGACCTCGGTCCCGGCCTGAGGCCGGCGTGGGCTAGGGGAGAGGTCGGGCGTGTGGCTGGGGTAGCCGACCTAATGAGCCGGCCAGGCCGGCCGTCCAGGCCTGTTCCAGGCAGTTTTTTCTTCCCCTTTTTTAATAAAAACTTTTAAGCATAATTCCTCCCCGTAAGATTTGTAAAATAAAAATTTATATAAACGAGTGATGCAAAGATAACTTTTATTTTAGCAAGTTTTACTTCATTGTTGTGAAATTGTTTTTCTTGACCATGTGCACAAGTGTGATGAGATGAAATGTACATGATGGTTTCCATATGCATCCAATGGGAGAAAAATAGAAAAGTGAACAAACAACATTAGATGCAATATGAAATATGATGAACGAAAATGCATATGAGTTGAACACAAAATGCCTTGTCTGTCACATCCCAATTTTGGAACACCTGTTAACACAGTTGTTTTGCTAATTGTTTGACAATTAAACCTTGATTGTGACAATTAAACTTTGATTGTATTTGTTTGAGTGCAACTAAACAAACTAATTACATAATCTTACATGGCTAAGAAATTGAAAACAAACTTAATAAGATAGCAAAGCTGTAAACTAAAAATATTCAACATATTGTTCCAATGACTTTGACAATATTTTCTAAAGTAAATATTGATCAAAGATTTTTCCAAAAACTGTCTTATGAATCTCATACTTGTTGAATATTATTCCAAGACCCAAATTAAGAAAGAGGAAACACTTAATAAGTTTCCCTAAAAGATTATCAGAAAAAGAGGCATTCTTAAATGCTTCACCAAAATCTTATCAAATGTTTTTCCAACCTTGCAAGCTTAAAAACAAAAGTATTGGAGAGCATTGACTTGTTATCTCTAGTCATATAAATATTTTGGCAAAGCATTGCTAAAGAAAAGCCAAGTGCTTTATTAAATTGAAATTCCAATATTTCTAGAAACAGAAAACTAAAACAAGTTACTATTGGAAACTTTATTAAAACGATCTGAAATTAATACCATTGCTTCCTTATATCAAATAAGGAACACACACAAGAGGAGACCAAAAATTGAATCCATTAAAGTCCTGAAAACATGGATTTTCTCCACAGCAACATTTGGGATTTTGAACAAGTTTGTTCTAAAAACGTTTTCCAAATGCCATGAAATAAATACCACATTCTCTATATCATAAATAAGGATGAAAACCAAAAGGGCACAAGTTTTTGAATAATTTAAGTTGCCAAAAACCCCTGTTTTCTTGACAGCACCTTTTTGAAATTTGAACAAGTTTGTTCTATGAATTAACTCAAAATGACTTGAATTTTCTACCACATAAGGAACACATCAAATAAGGAATGTGTGCCACAAATTATCATTTTTGGAAGCTCCTAAGTAGGTTAATAAATTCAATGTCCATTTATGTAAGAATTCAAATTTGAACAACTTTGAATTATCAAGTTTAGGCAAATGAGCCAATTTTCACATATGTTGTGTATCTTAACTAATAAGAATTTTGGGCAAAAGGATTTCAAATTATGACTTTGTTTGCTTAGGGAAAACATCCATTTTCAGAGAGAAAAGGACCTATATGTAAATAACCAAGGACCTAAATGTAAGCTGAGTCACACACACCTTCTTCTTCCTGTAGCTGCAAGTTGAGGCATGGAAGCCCATGCTCCATTGCCTTCGAGTGGAAGTCTTGCTAGATGATTAAAACCCCCATGTGCACCTCTGTGGTCTCTACCTGCCCCCTCTCTCTCCCCCCTCGAACACACACTCTCTCTCTCTAAAAAAATGTCCAAACCGAAACCCTAGGGAAGATGGCCGCCGTCGATTCGGCCAAATGAGAGCTCGCCGCCGGCAACCGTTGGCGCCATCATCTCCGCCTCGTCGAGTTGATCCTCTCCGCCAAAAGAATCGAGTCGAAGCGCACCGAGGAGGCCGCGCCGTCCAGTTTCCTCTTCGGCCCCGACGGAGCTCCGGCGAGCCATTGCCGCCGCCTCGAGCCTCCTCCTCCGTCACCGAGTGGACCAACGCGTTAGTGGTGAGCAGGGGAGTCCCCCCGACCATTTTTCCCCCTCCCTCTCCCTCTGGAGCGTGGCCGCGCCGTGGTGGCTGTCCGGCCGCCGCCGTGCGCCGTCGCCGCCGCTCTCCGACTCCCTCCCAGGAAACGAGACCGGGCGTAGATGGTTCCCCGTACCGTAGGCATCGTGTAGCAGTTTTTATTTCGCGTTTTGGTGGCCGTTTGCGTCGGATGCGTGCTCGCCGGAGCAATCCCGCCGACGGGTGACGCGCGCATGACGCAGCGCTGGCGTCATCTCCCTTGACCCCGCGCACTGTGGGTCAAACTGGCCCGTGGGACCTTGCTGTGCCCGCGTGGATGCCACCGTGGCGCTCTGGCCCGCGAGTCAGCGACTCGGGCTAGATTTGCCCGCGGTGAAGCCAGATCTGGCCGGCCCAGATCCAGATCTGGCCCATAGGAGTCTTTTTTTTCTTTAATTTTTTTACAGAAACTTGTAGGTTTACTTTTGGGCTTAAAAGGCAACCAAAACCCTGAATTTGACCAAACTAAAAATCACAGTGGTACCTAAACAAAATCTAAACCACCTCCAACTTGTAGATCTACATTTGGATGTATAGTTTTGAAACGAAAAATGATTTGGCTACAGGTACCAGAAACACCAAAATGAGCACCATTTTTATTTCACAACTCAGAATGAAGTGAGGCCAATTGCATTGGAAAGCCCTTGAAATTTCCTAACAGGAGCAATTAACCTTGCTTCCAAATTCCTAATATTTTTGAAATGGAATGCAATTTGATAAAACACCAGAGAGCACTTTGGTGATTTTTATAAACTTATTAAAAATGATTTTTGATGCAAACTCAACTGTATGGTCTTGTATATGTTTTGTACTATCCAAACCTAGAAGGGTTTAATTTTTAGAGCATCATATAGAATTTGGTGGACAGATCTTTGTTTCACCTGTTTCTGCCATTTTGGCATTTTAGTTAATTAATTTGTGTGATGATATTTTTGTGTTGCAATATTGTTTTCTAGCATGTATAAGTTGTGTGAACTTGCTTTCTAAGTATTACTTAGCTATTTTATCATGTTAGAATGTGTGGACTTGAGTTGAGAAGAAATAGGATTTATATTAATATCATATGTTCATCTCTAGTTTATTACTTGCATATAATTTTTGAATGATTAATTTGTGTGCAAGTGATTGAATTGTTGTGTTGAGATATTAGATTCAGTACCATGTTGGTACTTATATTTTGTTAGTATCACCTCTGCTAGCTTGCATTTGAGTTGGTATAAAAGCATGAGTAGCTTAATCATTACTATGAGAATGTTATGGAAAAATTCCCTCATGTGTGGAATTTTTGACATAAGAATTTGTGGTTGTAAAACCACATATTTTTGTGTTGTATTCATAGGACCAGTAGAATTTTGATAAGGTTGTTATGAGTACTTGACCCCTAAAGTTTTCACTTGTGTGAAAATAATAGCATGAGTAGCATTGCCTTGCTTATTTAAGCACCCTATTATTTTCTGCTAGTATTGTTATTGCACTAGGTGCTAGTTTAGGTTTTTGCTAATTGTTGTCAAGTGTGACCAAAGGCTTTGTGACCTCTTAATGCTTTGTTATGCTAGTGGAACACCCACTGGTGTCATTGCATTTTGGGTGGAAACATTATTTCCCCCACACTAGATGCATTTCTTTTATATAGCTCTCTAACTAATGAGTGCCTAGTATTTTTGCTTTGGATTTTTAGTGCTAAATGAAAATGTGTATGCTTCTGTTTTTAAGTGGTTGTAATCATGTGTGGCTTGCTAGGAAAAATACATTTTTGGAGTGTTGTTTGATTCCTCTAGTAATGCCCTTTTTATTACTACTAGTATGTAGGAGTTGCCCTGCAAATTGATACCTTGTTTTATCAAATGGGATATTTTTGTTATAGCAAGTATAGGTGTTTTTCACTACTGTTTTTATGACATGGACCCTCTGGTTGTATTTAAATTACTTGATTGAAATGCATCCATTGATTCTTCATGTTTGAGTAGTACTAGATTTCTTAGCAATTTTTGTGTTGGATTATTTTTCCTGCCAACTTGTGTTTGGTAGATATGTGTGTATCCTTGCATGAGGACATGTTTTCATTCCCATTATGATAACATGGTTCCTTGTTTGCATTTTATTACTTTACTTATTATGCTTGCTTGCATAGCAAACTTTTAGTAGAAACATGTCTATAGGATTCCTCCTTTATAGCCATTGTTTCTATTGTTCTCACTATGAGAAATTGTGTGTTTTGTGATGAGTCTATTACCTTGTTACACTTATGTAGGCTCACTGATTTGTAAAAGTAACTTTTGCAAATCATGTGTATTATTTATTCTTGTTGTGAATTTAGACTCAGTAGAATGGCTACCTTTTTCTTTTTGTGGTGTGGTTGATGGACCCATTGCCATGCTTATTTTTGTGCATGTTTTATATACTTTTAGTAGTCTCACCATTGTGAAACTAAGTTTATTTTGGGTTTATTAATATCTTGGTATGAGAGTGGCACACCCACTGAATCCATGATATTAAGGTTGTGAGATATGTTCCCTCCAACCTTGAGTTGTCTTACTAAATGGCATTTCTGCCAAGTAGGATTGTTTGATTGTTTGCCTCAATTAATAATTGAGTGATTTTGTTATTATTAGATTTCCTTGCTGTATGTATTGTTAGGTATGGTTGCTTGCCTTGATTGGTTCTGAATGTGTGTCCTTTATTCTTTTTACGACGTTAGAAAACGAAGAGGAAGGAAGTGTCGGGAAGCTGTGTTTCAAGTTCCAGTCACTCCAAAACCAGGGACACAAGGAGATACCACGCAAGCCATCCTGATGCTTGCTGATACAATACTTATTATTATCTATCATGCATGTTTTACCTCTGAAGTTTTACCAAAACTTTATTATCAAAACTATTTTTGATGTGGCTATTACTACTATACTAGTATATAGGTTACTATTATGCCAGTAGTTAAAACTTGGTAATACCAAGCCCATAAGCCACCATATGGTATTTATTACCATCAAATATACTAGTCCCTAAGTGGACACCCTAAAATTGTGATTCTACAAAACAAAGGCTTTACGGAAAAACCCGGAGAAAAGGCGGATCCTTGTTCTCCGGAGGAATGTGGAAGTGGTCATTTTTGAGAAAGTGGTGTTTTCAAAAATGACACATAACCTAGTCTTCGCTGGACAACCTTTACCGTACTGCCACTTTACCCCAATATGGGTAGGGGCTTGATTAAAAACTTGTTATGGTTAGTATGTGTGCTATCTCAAGTGCTATAGGGGATTGGATCCTCCGAACCGAAATGTCGCTAGGAGTGGAGAATACGGGACATCTAAAGTGTGGGATTAATTTTCCCTCCGGATGCAGCAGTGGGTCTCCTGTTTGGGCGGTGTGGGACACGGCTTGCCAGGGAGGGTAACCCCAATTGAAGAGATAGTCATGTACTAGCTTGTACATAGTGGATAGTCAAGATCAGTTATCTGATGTTCTCATAGGTTGAGGACAGTCCATGGGCGTTTCATGGCGGATTCTGGATCTGGTGGAAATGTGTACACCTCTGCAGATTAAAACTATTTCGGGATAGCCGCGTCCTCGGATATGGACGGTTGAATGGCCATGTAGCTAGCATTGTGTCAATGTTTTCAAAAGAGGAAGTTTTTGAAAAGGAATTTTGGAAAGGAAGTGTTGAACTTGTGAAGTTCGGAAAGGAATGGAAACTTATACTGTGGAGGTATCGTCGATGATGAAAAGCCAGATGCTGTTATACAAAACAAAATTTTTTGCAAAGAAAACCTTTTCTACTCTAAGCAAGAATTCTGGAAACTGATTCCAAGAAGTTTTGCAAAGAGAAAATATTCTTTCACAAAGTTTTACAAAACCTCTTGTACATGTGATATCTACAAGAGAAATAAAACTATATTATTTTTCTTCTGAAGTATCTTCTTCAACGAAGATACAGATTAACTTGAATGCAACTGTGGTGTCATCATATATGAACACCATTGATAGTGAACCCTATTTATAGCCTACCTATTCCACCATATAATCATAGTTGCATGTTGGTAAGTGACATGATGGATGTCTTGCTGAGTACATTCAAATGTACTCATTATGGTTTCGCCCCTGGTATCTACTTGCCAGACTTTGGAGAAGGAGCCTCCGAAGGAGTTCTATGAAGAGAAGTACGGAGTTGACGGCTTTGCGAACTAGGATCGTCTCCGGGTCAGCAGCCTGTAGGTTAAGGCGTGACTTGGGCTCAACTACGTTGTGTTTTGATTGTCTTCCGCTGTATTTGATAAGTTGCCTGCCCCATGTGGCAGTTGCGTTAAACTTGATCATGTGATATATGTGTAATACCTTTATGTATTCGTGTAATGGATGATGTATTTCTGTATGCCAACTGTGTATGTTGTTCACGACTGATCTTTCTGGGATCGTGAATGTATGCATACGTAGGGTTTCAGACTGCCGGTCTGGGGTCCTTACAGAGTTGGTATCAGAGCCATCCTGACCTTAGAAGACCTTAGTTAGCATGGACGTCAGATAGGAAAGAAAAGTATTTTTGAGTAAAAACCTATTTACAATCTACATTATTTTTATCTAAGGGAATTTTAGTATATTTTCCCTCCTTCTGATCTTTTCAAAAGATTCTAAATGCATATCAAGGCGTCCTTGAACAGTGGTTCGAAGGGAGGGCCTTACCGAGTTGGTATCTCTCTCGGTTAAGAGTTTATTTCTTACTTGTTTGCAACTGCTCCGCTCTGTTTTTGAAACATCTCTCGTTTTTGAAGTTTTCTGTCCAGAAAATAGTTGGAGTTTCAAAAACAGATTGTTGCATAAAGTTTTATCAAAACTTTACTTCTAGTATCTTGTTTCTATCCAAAAAAAATTTATACTTGCCAATGTCCCGAGAAGACCAAAATAATCGCATAGCTCTACAGTGATGATGGTCAGAAGTAGATATAGTTCTTCAGCCACTTCTAGGATTTTTGGATCATCCCCCGACGTAGCTCCAATTGAGCCTTGCTTGTGTGTTTTGGCTTGCTTATGTGTGTCCGTAGGACTTTGTGCTATTGTGTGGTGTAGATTTTGGTTCATCTAGGCTTCTATATGTTTGTGGGGTGCTCAAAATTTGCAAATTTGTGATTGCCCCGCTCTTGTTTTTGAATCGCCTCGTGTTAGATTTTTGCAAGCAAAAATGTTTGTATAGCATTCAAAAACAAGAATTTGTTGCTTAGACTTATACTTGTTTTCGCTTCATAATGCGACCCGTCGTGAACCACCACCATCTCTCCCACAATTAATGAAAGCACCATTGGGCCTGTATAGAGGACCATCAAGCCACACGAGCTGCTAGCGTTGCTACCAGTGATGCACTCCAACATATAAAGCTCCAACAATGACATCCTTCAAAGAAGAAAAGGCGTGAATGCACCAACCAATACTGACCAAAACCACTATGTTTTGTCGGTTTGCAAAAGACTCTTTTTGCCCTATTGGCTAAATGTTGCACATTTTTTTATGTCCCCTTTTAAAAGACCAAACTAAAGAGATCCCCTTTTAAAAGTTATATACCTCCCTCCTCGGGAGAAATGTGCAAAAGAAGTCTTCACATGCCATGATGCGCAACCCCCTAAAAAGCCAATCAAAAGAGCACGATTCAATATTCGACGTACGATGACACTAGTCCTATCTTGTCGGACAAACATGATTAAATAGAAAGCTAACAAGACTAACATGCTTTGCCTAATCTTAGGTTGACACCTAACCAAAGCATGCAAACTACTGACAACTCTTTCTAAACCAAAGAATTAAGTGACTTAAGACACTTTTTTAATCTAGTTGGTAAAAAGGGAAGTCACGAGAAAATAAGATGATGACCTAATTCGTTTACTAGTCAATAGGATATCTTGTGTATCTACTTTGGAAACCAAATCTTAGTAGACGTTGTAGGTACTATGAGATTCGGAGTTTAGAGATTAAGTGAACGATGGAATGATTGTGATAGATCTAGAAAACAACAGTTTCCTGTTCTTGTTTCTTTGTGTGCTTTTGATTGAAATAAATTTGTGTTTTATTCAATCTTGCTTCCTAACTTATATGGAGTTGTTAGGACTTGTTATTAAGTGGTTTTATTACAATAAATCTACCCTAGAAAGTGTGTGCATGATTGAAAACTCGAATAAAAATGAAATAGCATTTGTTACCTTCTAGTTTATTAATTGGAAGTATTGTGAGAGCTAGATCTGTGTATACTTTCTTAGTAAATTTTGTGCTATGTTTTTCCTTGAGTCCAGTACCATTTAGGTACTGTTATTTTGATGCTTGTACCTCTGTTAGCATGCATGCCTCTTAATAGTAAAGCATGTGTAAGCATTGCTATCAATATGCACTAGTATTGCTTCACTAGATTAAATAGCCTAATATTTTTATCTGGTATGCAAAGTTTTTCATGAGTAACCAGAGGTTTAGTACCTATTTTTGCCTTGGTATTAGTAGGCCATAGCCCACTGTTCCCATTGTTTTTTTGGCTTGAGGATGAAAATCCCCAACCATACACATGTGTGAAAATAGCATGTTTCACTATGTGATTGATTTCTATTTTTCCACCATGGAAAATATAATTGTTTCTTTTCACCTATGCAAGTGAGAAGTTTATTTTCTTGTTAGTAAATACTAATATGTTTAGGTGTGATCCTTTTGATAGCATAATACTCCTTAGGGGTATCATGTTAAGAAATGTTTCACTATCGTGTGCTAAAATTAAATTGTTCGCAAATAAAATAAATTCCTCTTGATTGGTAGATTGTTTGTGAATAATTTTAAATTGAGTGTGTGGATTTTTGAAAAGTTTTAGATAACTTTTCATTAATTGCATAGCTACTGGTTGTGTGAGTTATACCTTGCTTGTTTGCTAGTAATTGTTTAAGAAAAACAGAAATTGCTAGAAGAAATTTCTGCATGTTTAATAGTTGTATCATGGGATTGTTTTGATGTTGTGCTTACTAACATGAGTAAGTTTTGGGTACTGTTATTAGGTACATTTATGTTCATGACTTGCTTGTTTAAGTTTAAACATCATGATAGCATTGTTTGCTTCTCTAGTGCGAAAACTAGTTTCACCACTAGAAAATGGTGATTTTTGCTCTAGTATTACCCTCTTTTTATTTTATGAGTATATGTGTTGATATAGCATGTTTAGGAAGTTATTACTTCTGTTCTCATGCCATGAATTATTTAGTTTCATGTTCTATGGTATAGGATATGATTATCTCTCATAGCATGCTGGTGTAGATTTTTTCATACTAGTGTGTTATTTGTGGAGTCCTGTTATTTTTATGCCTGGGAAATAGGAGTTTTATCTTGTGTAAAGATGGTGTTTTAGAGTATCTTTATGATTGAATTAATTGGTTTTTAGCTACTGGTTGTTTGCTAATTGTTCATGATTGATGGATTCCAAAACCTCTAATAAACAATAACCTAGGGAATAAATAGTCTATTCATCTGTGGTGTTGTTTGCTTGCTTATTGGATTTTGTTTAAATGTTTTACCTTAGCATGAGTTTATAATTGTGTTATGATTGTGCTTAAGAGTATTTTATGAAACTAAAACAAACGACTAAAATCATGAACACATTAAGTGATAGTTGCTTGTGGTGAGTAACACCCACTACCGTGGCTATTGTTATGTCTGTTTGTTAGACCTTAGCAACCTAACCTTTGCACCCACAAGATATATTTTTAGCTTCTTATATACCTTGTTATGAGAGTGGTACACCACTCCATATGTGGTATGTAATATGTGGGATATAGCTAGGAACTCATAAAATAATTGACGGTACATTTCCAGGTAGTTCTGCACTAACCTTAATTTTTGTTCAAACTAGGAAACAAAAGTTTGGACCTAAAACAGTGCTGGTGTATTTTTTTTAAAGTGAATTTGCTAAATTATGGGAGTACCCCACCTCCCAAGAAAAGTCAAAGGGGGGAAGCATCTGCACTCCAACACTAACACTGTGTTTGTTGGCCCTCCCTTAGTCCTCGCTTGCGAATCTCGGGGACGAGATTCTTTTTAAGGGGGGAAGACCTGTCACATCCCAATTTTGGAACACCTGTTAACACAGCTGTTTTGCTAATTGCTTGACAATTAAACTTTGATTGTGACAATTAAACTTTGATTGTATTTGTTTGAGTGCAACTAAACAAACTAATTATATAATCTTACATGGCTAAGAAATTGAAAACAAACTTAATAAGATAGCAAAGCTGTAAACTAAAAATATTCAACATATTGTTCCAATGACTTTGAAAATATTTTCTAAAGTAAATATTGATCAAAGATTTTTCCAAAAACTATCTTATGAATCTCATACTTGTTGAATATTATTCCAAGACCCAAATTAAGAAAGAGGAAACACTTAATAAGTTTCCCTAAAAGATTATCAGAAAAAGAGGCATTCTTAAATGCTTCACCAAAATCTTATCAAATGTTTTTCCAACCTTGCAAGCTTAAAAAAAAAGTATTGGAGAGCATTGACTTGTTATCTCTAGTCATATAAATATTTTGGCAAAGCATTGCTAAAGAAAAGCCAAGTGCTTTATTAAATTGAAATTCCAATATTTCTAGAAACAGAAAACTAAAACAAGTTACTATTGGAAACTTTCTTAAAATGATCTGAAATTAATACCATTGCTTCCTTATATCAAATAAGGAACACACACAAGAGGAGACCAAAAATTGAATCCATTAAAGTCCTGAAAACATGGATTTTCTCCACAGCAACATTTTGGATTTTGAACAAGTTTGTTCTAAAAACTTTCTCCAAATGCCATGAAATAAATACCACGTGCTCTATATCATAAATAAGGATGAAAACCAAAAGGGCACAAGTTTTTGAATAATTTAAGTTGCCAAAAACCCCTGTTTTCTTGACAGCACCTTTTTGAAATTTGAACAAGTTTGTTCTATGAATCAACTCAAAATGACTTGCATTTTCTACCACATAAGGAACACATCAAATAAGGAATGTGTGCCAAAAATTATCATTTTTGGAAGCTCCTAAGTAGGTTAATAAATTCAATGTCCATTTATGTAAGAATTCAAATTTGAACAACTTTGAATTATCAAGTTTAGGCAAATGAGCCAATTTTCACATATGTTGTGTATCTTAACTAATAAGAATTTTGGGCAAAAGGATTTCAAATTATGACTTTGTTTGCTTAGGGAAAACATCCATTTTCAGAGAGAAAAGGACCTATATGTAAATAACCAAGGACCTAAATGTAAGCTGAGTCACACACACCTTCTTCTTCCTGTAGCTGCAAGTTGAGGCATGGAAGCCCATGCTCCATTGCCTTCGAGTGGAAGTCTTGCTAGATGGTTAAAACCCCCATGTGCACCTCTGTGGTCTCTACCTGCCCCCTCTCTCTCCCCCCTCGAACACACACTCTCTCTCTCTCTAAAAAAATGTCCAAACCGAAACCCTAGGGAAGATGGCCGCCGTCGATTCGGCCAAATGAGAGCTCGCCGCCGGCAGCCGTTGGCGCCATCATCTCCGCCTCGTCGAGTTGATCCTCTCCGCCAAAAGAATCGAGTCGAAGCGCACCGAGGAGGCCGCGCCGTCCAGTTTCCTCTTCGGCCCCGACGGAGCTCCGGCGAGCCATTGCCGCCGCCTCGAGCCTCCTCCTCCGTCACCGAGTGGACCAACGCGTTAGTGGTGAGCAGGGGAGTCCCCCCGACCATTTTCCCCCTCCCTCTCCCTCTGGAGCGTGGCCGCGCCGTGGTGGCTGTCCGGCCGCCGCCGCGCGCCGTCGCCGCCGCTCTCCGACTCCCTCCCAGGAAACGAGACCGGGCGTAGATGGTTCCCCGTACCGTAGGCATCGTGTAGCAGTTTTTATTTCGCGTTTTGGTGGCCGTTTGCGTCGGATGCGTGCTCGCCGGAGCAATCCCGCCGGCGGGTGACGCGCGCATGACGCAGCGCTGGCGTCATCTCCCTTGACCCCGCGCGCTGTGGGTCAAACTGGCCCGTGGGACCTTGCTATGCCCGCGTGGATGCCACCGTGGCGCTCTGGCCCGCGAGTCAGCGACTCGGGCTAGATCTGCCCGCGGTGAAGCCAGATCTGGCCGGCCCAGATCCAGATCTGGCCCATAGGAGTCTTTTTTTTTCTTTAATTTTTTTACAGAAACTTGTAGGTTTACTTTTGGGCTTAAAAGGCGACCAAAACACTGAATTTGACCAAACTAAAAATCACAGTGGTACCTAAACAAAATCTAAACCACCTCCAACTTGTAGATCTACATTTGGTTGTATAGTTTTGAAATGAAAAATGATTTGGCTACAGGTACCATAAACACCAAAATGAGAACCATTTTTTTTTCACAACTCAGAATTAAGTGAGGCCAATTGAATTGGAAAGCCCTTGAAATTTCCTAACCGGAGCAATTAACCTTGCTTCCAAATTCCTAATATTTTTGAAATGGCATGCAATTTGATAAAACACCAGAGAGCACTTTGGTGATTTTTATAAAATTATTAAAAATGATTTTTGATGCAAACTAAACTGTATGATCTTGTATATGTTTAGGACTATCCAAACCTAGAAGGGTTTAATTTGTAGAGAATCATATAAAATTTGGTGGACAGATCTTTGTTTCACCTGTTTCTGCCATTTTGGCATTTTAGTTAATTAATTTGTGTGATGATATTTTTGTGTTGCAATATTGTTTTCTAGCATGTATAAGTTGTGTGAACTTGCTTTCTAAGTATTACTTAGCTATTTTATCATGTTAGAATGTGTGGACTTGAGTTGAGAAGAAATAGGATTTATATTAATATCATATGTTCATCTCTAGTTTATTACTTGCATATAATTTTTGAATGATTAATTTGTGTGCAAGTGATTGAATTGTTGTGTTGAGATATTAGATTCAGTACCATGTTGGTACTTATATTTTGTTAGTATCACCTCTGCTAGCTTGCATTTGAGTTGGTATAAAAGCATGATAGCTTAATCATTACTATGAGAATGTTATGGAAAAATTCCCTCATGTGTGGAATTTTTGACATAAGAATTTGTGGTTGTAAAACCACATATTTTTGTGTTGTATTCATAGGACCAGTAGCATTTTGATAAGGTTGTTATGAGTACTTGACCCCTAAAGTTTTCACTTGTGTGAAAATAATAGCATGAGTAGCATTGCCTTGCTTATTTAAGCACCCTATTATTTTCTGCTAGTATTGTTATTGCACTAGGTGCTAGTTTAGGTTTTTGCTAATTGTTGTCAAGTGTGACCAGAGGCTTTGTGACCTCTTAATGCTTTGTTATGCTAGTGGAACACCCACTGGTGTCATTGCATTTTGGGTGGAAACATTATTTCCCCCACACTAGATGCATTTCTTTTATATAGCTCTCTAACTAATGAGTGCCTAGTATTTTTGCTTTGGATTTTTAGTGCTAAATGAAAATGTGTATGCTTCTGTTTGTACGTGGTTGTAATCATGTGTGGCTTGCTAGGAAAAATACATTTTTGGAGTGTTGTTTGATTCCTCTAGTAATGCCCTTTTTATTACTACTAGTATGTAGGAGTTGCCCTGCAAATTGATACCTTGTTTTATCAAATGGGATATTTTTGTTATAGCAAGTATAGGTGTTTTTCACTACTGTTTTTATTACATGGACCCTCTGGTTGTATTTCAATTACTTGATTGAAATGCATCCATTGATTCTTCATGTTTGAGTAGTACTAGATTTCTTAGCAATTTTTGTGTTGGATTATTTTTCCTGCCAACTTGTGTTTGGTAGATATGTGTGTATCCTTGCATGAGGACATGTTTTCATTCCCATTATGATAACATGGTTCCTTGTTTGCATTTTATTACTTTACTTATTATGCTTGCTTGCATAGCAAACTTTTAGTAGAAACATGTCTATAGGATTCCTCCTTTTTAGCCATTGTTTCTATTGTTCTCACTATGAGAAATTGTGTGTTTTGTGATGAGTCTATTACCTTGTTACACTTATGTAGGCTCACTGATTTGTAAAAGTAACTTTTGCAAATCATGTGTATTATTTATTCTTGTTGTGAATTTAGACTCAGTAGAATGGCTACCTTTTTCTTTTTGTGGTGTGGTTGATGGACCCATTGCCATGCTTATTTTTGTGCATGTTTTATATACTTTTAGTAGTCTCACCATTGTGAAACTAAGTTTATTTTGGGTTTATTAATATCTTGGTATGAGAGTGGCACACCCACTGAATCCATGATATTAAGGTTGTGAGATATGTTCCCTCCAACCTTGAGCTGTCTTACTAAATGGCATTTCTGCCAAGTAGGATTGTTTGATTGTTTGCCTCAATTAATAATTGAGTGATTTTGTTATTATTATATTTCCTTGCTGTATGTATTGTTAGGTATGGTTGCTTGCCTTGATTGGTTCTGAATGTGTGTCCTTTATTCTTTTTACGACGTTAGAAAACGAAGAGGAAGGAAGTGTCGGGAAGCTGTGTTTCAAGTTCCAGTCACTCCAAAACCAGGGACACAAGGAGATACCAGGCAAGCCATCCTGATGCTTGCTGATACAATACTTATCATTATCTATCATGCATGTTTTACCTCTGAAGTTTTACCAAAACTTTATTATCAAAACTATTTTTGATGTGGCTATTACTACTATACTAGTATATAGGTTACTATTATGCCGGTAGTTAAAACTTGGTAATACCAAGCCCATAAGCCACCATATGGTATTTATTACCATAAAATATACTAGTCCCTAAGTGGACACCCTAAAATTGTGATTCTACAAAACAAAGGCTTTACGGAAAAACCCGGAGAAAAGGCGGATCCTTGTTCTCCGGAGGAATGTGGAAGTGGTCATTTTTGAGAAAGTGGTGTTTTCAAAAATGACACATAACCTAGTCTTCGCTGGACAACCTTTACCGTACTGCCACTTTACCCCAATATGGGTAGGGGCTTGATTAAAAACTTGTTATGGTTAGTATGTGTGCTATCTCAAGTGCTATAGGGGATTGGATCCTCCGAACCGAAATGTCGCTAGGAGTGGAGAATACGGGACATCTAAAGTGTGGGATTAATTTTCCCTCCGGATGCAGCAGTGGGTCTCCTGTTTGGGCGGTGTGGGACACGGCTTGCCAGGGAGGGTAACCCCAATTGAAGAGATAGTCATGTACTAGCTTGTACATAGTGGATAGTCAAGATCAGTTATCTGATGTTCTCATAGGTTGAGGACAGTCCATGGGCGTTTCATGGCGGATTCTGGATCTGGTGGAAATGTGTACACCTCTGCAGATTAAAACTATTTCGGGATAGCCGCGTCCTCGGATATGGACGGTTGAATGGCCATGTAGCTAGCATTGTGTCAATGTTTTCAAAAGAGGAAGTTTTTGAAAAGGAATTTTGGAAAGGAAGTGTTGAACTTGTGAAGTTCGGAAAGGAATGGAAACTTATACCGTGGAGGTATCGTCGATGATGAAAAGCCAGATGCTGTTATACAAAACAAAATGTTTTGCAAAGAAAACCTTTTCTACTCTAAGCAAGAATTCTGGAAACTGATTCCAAGAAGTTTTGCAAAGAGAAAATATTCTTTCACAAAGTTTTACAAAACCTCTTGTACATGTGATATCTACAAGAGAAATAAAACTATATTATTTTTCTTCTGAAGTATCTTCTTCAACGAAGATACAGATTAACTTGAATGCAACTGTGGTGTCATCATATATGAACACCATTGATAGTGAACCCTATTTATAGCCTACCTATTCCACCATATAATCATAGTTGCATGTTGGTAAGTGACATGATGGATGTCTTGCTGAGTACATTCAAATGTACTCATTATGGTTTCGCCCCTGGTATCTACTTTCCAGACTTTGGAGAAGGAGCCTCCGAAGGAGTTCTATGAAGAGAAGTACGGAGTTGACGGCTTTGCGAACTAGGATCGTCTCCGGGTCAGCAGCCTGTAGGTTAAGGCGTGACTTGGGCTCAACTACGTTGTGTTTTGATTGTCTTCCGCTGTGTTTGATAAGTTGCCTGCCCCATGTGGCAGTTGCGTTAAACTTGATCATGTGATATATGTGTAATACCTTTATGTATTCGTGTAATGGATGATGTATTTCTGTATGCCAACTGTGTATGTTGTTCACGACTGATCTTTCTGGGATCGTGAATGTATGCATACGTAGGGTTTCAGACTGCCGGTCTGGGGTCCTTACATTGTCAATATAGAACTCAAACAACATTTGAACATTTGATTTGAGCGGTGGCCTTGGCCACCATGTATGAGTATGATTGATATGACACCACGACGATATATCTTGGGTGCATTGTCAAAACTCATCATTGAAGCACATTATGTCATTTGAAATGACCATTATGCATGATTTTTTTATTTATGCATTATAGGAGTAGTGTTGACTCATTGATTGAGCTACACTCCCCCTGTGTCTATGCGTACATCTAAGAGCCAAATAGGAGTCTAATAGAGGTGTGTATGCAAGATTTCCAATAAACTAAAATTGCTTGCACATACGATATTGAGCTCACTCCTTAATTGCTTGAATCTCTTCTCATCTAGAGGTTTTGTGAGGATGTCGACAAGTTGATATTTGTTGTTGACATAGGAAAGTGAGATATCTCCATTGGCCACATGATCTCTAATGAAATGATACTGAATCTCAATATGCTTGGTCTTGCCATCAAGTACCGGATTGTGACTAATCTTTATAGCATTCTCATTGTCACATAAAAGAGGCATTGTCTTAATCTCAATTCCAAATTCTTTAAGACATTGCCTCATCCATAAGAATTGAGAGCAACAAGTAGCGGCGGAAATACACTCTGCTTCCGTGGAGGAGGTGGCAATACAATTTTGCTTCTTGGAAGACCAACACACGAGTGACCTACCAAGGAATTTGCAAGCACTCGAGGTTGATTTTCTATCCACCCTGTCACCTCCCCAGTCCGCATCCGAATACCCCCACAAGATCAAAAGTTGTGTTTGATGGATACCAAAGACCATGTGTAGGAGTGTCAACCAAATACCTAAGGATCCTTTTGACGGCAATCATATGGCTTTCCTTGGGGTTAGATTGAAATTTTGCACACAAACCCACAATAAACATAATATCCGTTCTAGATGCACAAAGATAAAGCAAAGATCCAATGATAGAACGATAAAGTTTAGGATCAACCGGTATATCTTCGTGATCCATAGTAAGATTCACGGTTGTTGACATTGGATAAGCTAGTGGCTTGGCATTGTTCATATCAAATTTCTTGCGCATGTCTTGAATATATTTTTCTTGACAAATAAAAGTTCCTTCATAATATTGCTTGGTCTCAAAACCAAGAAAGAACTTCAATTCTCCCATCATAGACATCTCAAACTCACTTGTCATTAGTTTGGAAAATTGGTCTATAAAACTCACATTAGAAGATCCAAATATAATATCATCAACATATACTTGACATACGAAGAAATGTCCATCTACACTTTTGGTAAAGAGTGTGGGGTCAATTACGCCAAGTACGAAACCACGATCTACTAGGAACTCCTTTAAATGATCATACGAAGCACGTGGGGCTTGTTTGAGGCCATACAAAGCCTTATGGAGGAAGCAGACATGGTTAGGATACTTGGGATCCTCGAACCCCGGAGGTTGTTTAACATATACCAATTCTTTTAGAGGACCATTGAGAAAAGCACTGTTAACATCCATTTGATGCAAGATGAACTTATGGCTAGTGGAAAATGTAAGTAATATACGAATGGATTCAAGTCTAGCTACGGGAGCAAAAGTTTCACCGTAGTCAAGTCCTTCAACTTCAGAGTAGCCTTGAGCAACCAATCGAGCCTTATTGCGAATCAATTTCCCATGAGAGTCTTGCTTGTTCTTGAACACCTATTTTGTTCCAATGACATTATGATCCTTGGGTCTTTCCACCAAGTACCATACTTTGTTTCTTTCAAAATTATGGAGCTCTTCATGCATGGCTTGAACCCAATCTTCATGTTCAAGAGCATCATACACTTTGATATATTGAACATGAGAGACATATGAGTGAATACCACAAAACTTGAGCACTTGTCCACGAGTGGAGACACTTCGTCCCAAGCCACCAATAATATTCTTTTGATAATGTGACTTTTTTTGCAATCTTGAGGCTTGACGAGTCATGATACGAATTAGTGCATCATAGACATTACCATTTGGGGGAATATCCTCATAATTTCCTTCATCAAGACCATGATCTATCCGGAGTGGAGTTCTTGGTGAAGAGTCACCAAAATCATTTCCACCATTATCATTGGGTGGATCTTGATCACTTTCTTGATGAGAGGTATCCACTTGAAGGTCTTGTTCTTGGCCTACCATTTTATTGGTGGTTGATGTAGAGGGCTCCACTTGTGTAGAGCTAGTCCCCTCCACATTTGCCACAAGGTGTCCCTCAATGGGTATAAATGGACTTATACCCATTCTTCCTGTGGCTATGGAGGAAGGTTCATCACCTACATCATCACAATCAATTTTCTCCACTTGGGAGCCATTATCCTCATGAAACTCCACATTCATAGATTCTTCAACACACCCGGTGAATATGTTGTAGACTCTATAAGTGTGAGAGTTCATGGCATAACCAACGAATATGCCTTCAAAAGTTCTAGGATAAAATTTAGACAATCTAGTCCCTTTGATGTAAACTTGACATTTACACCCAAAAACTCGAAGATACTTGAGGTTGGGTTTGTTGCCGGTTAGGAGTTCATATGGAGTCATACCAATCATCGGACGAAGGTTGGTTAGATAGATGACAAACGGTGTTGATGGCTTCGGCCCAAAAGTTATATGGCAATTTGAACTCGGCCATCATAGTTCTTGCCATATCAATAAGTGTGCGATTCTTCCTCTCTGCTACACCATTTTGTTGAAGGGTGTACGTAGCGGAATATTGATGCCTTATCCCATCTTCACTCAAGAATTCATCCATGGTGTAGTTCTTGAACCCGGACCCATTGTCACTCCTAATTGACAAGATCTTGGTATCATATTGGCGTTGCACTTCCGTGGCCCAAGATATGAACTTTTCTTGAGGCTCACTCTTCCTCTTGATATAGAATACCCAAGTGTATCTTGTATAATCATCA
The DNA here is from genome assembly GCA_028641055.1 of Alopecurus myosuroides. NCBI lineage: Eukaryota > Viridiplantae > Streptophyta > Magnoliopsida > Poales > Poaceae > Alopecurus > Alopecurus myosuroides. Next base: position 98,897,914 of record CM054059.1, read on the forward strand.
ACAATCACCAAGCAATACTTTTTTCCACCAAGACTATCATATGTGGGAGGCCCAAATAAGTCCAAGTGAATACGCTCAAAGGTCCTTGTTGTGGAGATGATTGATGTCTTGGGATGATTCTTCTCATGCATCTTTCCGGCAATACAAGAGCTACAAGGGCGATCTTTGGAAAAATTCACACTTGTTAGTCCTACCATGTTCTCACCCTTCACAAGAGTTTGTAGATTTCTCATACCGACATGGCCCAAGCGGCGATGCCAAAGCAAACCCACGTCGGATTTAGCAATTAGACAAGTGGCGATATGTGTAGTTTCTTTCGAGAAATCCACTATATACATACCGTTTTCCACCAATACAACAAAGGCTACTTTAAGAGAAATGGTGTGAAGAACAAGCACGTGATGATGCCCAATACACATGTAAAATTGCATTCGCAAAGTTGCAATACGGAAAGAAGATTATAGCCAAGGGACTCAACAAGGAGGACTTTCTCAATGGATGAATCCGGAGAAATGAACACCTTGCCATGTCCCAATACCTTAAGTTGTGAACCATCACCAATAGTTAAATGAGAAAATTTGAGAAGTTGGAGCTTTATGTCATCTAACACTTCCTTGCTTCCGGTCATGTGTGCGGAACAACCACTATCAACCATCCATGATGTTTCACCAGAAACACAACCCTATAATGAATCAACTTCTTGTATTAGGTACCCATTTTTGGATGGGTCCTTTCTTGTTAGTCACAAGGGTCTTAGGAACCCAAATAGCATACTTGTAATCATCACCATATGAGGTGCCAACATATTTTGCATAAACTTGACCATAAATAGATTTAAGAAGCACATAAGATGGGTTGTACTTTCCCGCAAAGTTGTTGTGAGTAGTAGTGTTGTCGGGGGGCTACCCCCGAGTAGGGGTAAGGCAAGTGGTAAAATGAAGATCAGAGTGTTGTTTACCGGGTAGGCGGCTACCCGGGTATCCTCTACCCGGTAGTTTCTATTCGGTCATAAGTATTGAAGGCCAAAGTAAGATAAAGAGAAAGATTATAATTGTCCGGGTAGCGGTCAGGTGGTCCGAGTAGATGGGCTGCAATCCTACTCGGGCAAGAAGTCAATGGAGCCGTTCTGACAAGATCACGAAGATCCCGCAGCCGTACAGGCGTGCGGTTCAACTTACGGAGCGCATGATTATCCGCGCAACGGCGTGGCTATAGTGAGGTATGCGCCTGTCATGTCCTGTCACTGACAGAGGGGACATGACATGTCGAGGGGCCTACTCTGTGAGACTGACATGGTGGACAAGTCCTGTCAGCCGGACGACGCGGCGACTTCCCGCACCCGCGTCAGCGAGAAGCCGGAGGCGTGCTCTGCTTCACAGTAGGCATGTCCCATCAGTTGTACCTTTTAGTCTTTGTTTATTCGGCTGGGCACCAGTATATAAGGTGCCCTTCCCCCTCCTGCACGAGGGACGTTGCCCCAGATCGCATTTATTACAAGATCTAGCACTAGAGCGAGAGAGAACAGCAGAGTGGCTACTCGGCTTAGAGGCAAAGTTGTACTGTGGCTACTCGGAGATTATACATACAGAGAGATAGGCAGGAGTAGGGGTGTTACCTCCACACGAGGGCCCCGAACCTGGGTAGTTCTTGGTGTTTGTAGTGTTACCTGAGCGCGGCTACGCGCCGTGCGATCCCTCCCCGGATACCTACAGCGTCCATCGGCCCCAAACTTAAGCCATCCCATGGCATCTGTCTTCTCCATACCACGACAGTTGGCGCCCACCGTGGGGCCAGCAGGGGCGCTGACTGGGGTTCATATTCGGACGGGACCGATTTCTGCTTCGGGAGAGCGCGTGGTCTGTGGCCTTGTCCACAGATTCGGCTCTTTCGATTTCGTCACCGACAATGCCGGCGATTTCGGCGGCAGGCCCGTTCCAGCAGGCGGTTCGGTGCTTTCATTCGGTGCACATCTGGTCTACGTCGCCACCACCGTCATCCGCGAGTTCCCGGAGGAGGTGCTCGTTGCGGAAGATCCTCCTGCTGTACTCGCTACCCGCGGGAAGCCTTCTGGCTGCTCTGCGGACAACGTGGAGGTGATGATGATAGGCCCGGCTATCGATGTCGGGAAAGGCGCGGCTGCTACCGCAGAAGTCAACGAGGAGCCGGCTGGCGCAAGGGTCCACAAGCCCTACGACATGCCCCAGAACATTCCGGGTTACGTGGCTCCTTCCACGTCCGCGGCTATACCAGTTGCTCGCGGTGGCGCCACGGAGCAGCTAGGCATGCCGCTTCCCACCGAGCTCGAGCTCATGACATTGAGGGCGCAACTCGAGCAGCAGCGTCAAGCGCTACTCGCGGAGTCCCAGGAGCTGGAGAAGGTTAGGCTTGAGCTTAACCTAGATCAGAACGAGTACAGTATAGCACACGGCTTTACTCCCATTTCTAGGTTGCCTAGCAAGATAGGCGTTATCCGTCGCAACTTAGGCGCTGAGTTAGCCAGAGATGGTAGGGATGCTAGCCAAACTGCTAGTTTGAACACTACTACTAGGCCCAAATATAGCTCCCCCGCCAAAACTCTTAGGGCTGCAGAGGCAGTTGCTGCTGAGTTGCCGCATCTCACTGGTGACGCGCGTGCTAGGCAGCGGGATAGGTTGAATGAGCTAGTGCTAGAAGCTGGCAGGCAGAATGAGGAGTTCCGGAAAGCCAATCCGGGAGCTGGCGCTTCTCAGGTTGTGCACTCGCATGCGGTCAGATCTGTGGATCAGGCCTCATCGCCGCTTCCTGGCAATGAGAGGGGCCAGAGTGTGAACTCTGGGAAGAGCAAACAGATGCAGGTGTACGACCCGGCTGCTGCCGGAAAACAGCACGCTGTGGCGCGGCAACTCGGTCAGAAACACAACTCTGCAGGAGCAGGCTATCAAGCCACTAAAGTTCACAGCAAGGGGCAAGGAGGAAGCCGCGTGGGAACATCGCGGCATCATGCTGCCAACCCGGTCCAGCAGAGAGTGCGGCAGCCAGCAGCTGTGCAGCCGCAAATAGTTGTGGCAGCAGCCAACCCGGTGGCTCAACCCGGTCCTGTGCCGCAAGACCGCTATGACGATGGGTACTCGGCAATGGAGATGGCCGGGTACGCTGACCCAAGAGACATCACTGATCGTTTGGGTGACCGCATGCTGGAGCCCAGGGACACAAGATACAAGTTGGACCGGATTAATCGGTCAGCACAAATGGAGACGAGGGGGCCACCCGGCCCAACCTGTTTTGGTAACCGCATCATGGGGGAGCCTTCTGTGAACAAGTTCCAGTTGGCTAGAGGTACCAAGTGCTATGACGGCAGCACCAAACCGGAAGACTGGCTAAGCGACTATGTTACCGATGTGCACATTGCAGGCGGCAATCGGAGATGGGCCGTGAGATACGTTCCCCAGATGCTGGAGGGCCCTGCCCGGATCTGGTTGAACAACTTGCCCAAGGACAGTATTAACTGCTGGCTTCACTTCTCGGAAGCCTTCATCAGCAACTTCACCAGCACATACAAGAGGCCGAATAGGCCGCAGCAGCTTTCAGCTTGCAAGCAGCGAGAAGAGGAGACTGGCCGAGAGTACCTTACTCGGTGGAGCAGACTGAGGAACACCTGCGAGGGTGTGAACGAGTCACAGGCAATCGCCTGGTTTGCTCAAGGCTGCAGGCATGGCAGCATGTTGTGGCAAAAGCTGCAGAGAGAGATGCCGAGTACGCTCGCCGAGACAATCAAGATCGCTGATATATATGCACTCGGTGACCCTACTCAGCCTTCACTCGATGCATTCGAGCTAAGAAGGAAGCACCATGATGGCCACAGACGCCAAGACTTCAGAAACAAGTGCAGAGGTGACCGACCTGATACTCGGTATGATGCCGAAGAAGTGAATGATGTGAACCAAGACCCTGCGGCTGCTGGGAGTAGCCAAAGGCAGAAAACTGCTGGAGCCCAATACGGGCAGAACCAGAATCAGGGCCAAGGCATCAAAAATCCATACAGTGCTCCCCAGCAGGGTAGCGGCAACCCGGACAGCGGAGATGCTCAGAGATTTATCTTTGAGAACATGAAGGTCGGGCCATGCAGCTTCCATACTCGGCATCCGAGTAGGCCAGCCAACCACACTACCCGGCAGTGCAGCTGGTGGGACCGCATCAAGAGCGAAGGTTTTGGTCAGCTGCCCCCTCCTCCGTCTCTACCGCCTGCGAATGCCAATGTGCAGCCTATTCGGGAAGTTGCTCCCAGGCCGGTAGTGAATCCGAGAAGGGAGAACGTGAACCAAGTGGCTCAGGGAGCCAACCGCAACTACAACTACGACAACCGGAATGACCGCAGCCGCAACTACAACAACAACAACAACAGGAACAACAACAACAACAACAATGGTGGTGGAGACCGCAACCAGTACCAGGAGCATCATGAGAGCTACATGGTGTTCACCACCGAGCCAGACGACAAGCAGTCGCTGCACAGGCATGCGATGGAGGTGAATGCAGTGATCCCAGTTGTGCCTCACTACCTGCTCCGGTGGGAGCAGGAGATTACTTGGTCCAGAGCTGATCATCCCAAGGTGATGCCCAACCCGGGTACCTATGCTCTGGTGGTGGATCTCACATTCCTGGGGACCACGAAGAATGTCAGGTTCAGCAAAGTGCTGATTGATAACGGCAGTAGCATCAACATCATGTACCAAGATACCCTGGAGAAGCTCGGCCTTGCCGAGAAACATGCTGCTACCCAGCAGGACTACTTTCCATGGCATTGTGCCGGGAGTGTCCTGCGCTCCAATCGACCACATCTGGGTTGATGTCCTATTCGGCACCAGGGAGAATTGCCGCACCGAGTGCCTGCAGTTCGAAGTGGTTGATCTTCAGAGCCCCTACCATGCTCTACTCGGTAGGCCTGCGCTCACCAAGTTCATGGCCTCAACCCATGCAGCCTACCTAAAGATGAAGCTACCTGGTCCCAATGGTGTCATCACCATCTCGGGTGATTACAAGCGTTCCTTGGAGTGCACGTCTGCTGGTTCTCTGCTGGCAGAGTCCATGGTCATTGCTGTCGAGAAGAGGAAGATACACGAGGTGGTTGCTATGGCTCAAGCAGCGCAAGTCGGTATGCCCGGCATGCCGGGTACTCAGTATGGAGCAGCTTTCCATGCCTCCCAAGAAACCTAGAAGGTGCAGAATCCTGAGTTCCCAGACTGTCGTGGGATAATCACGGTAGACGTTACCGGGGGTAACTTATCTTGGGGCAAGACGACACTGGTGTTTGGGAGAGGGTTTAGCTCAGAGGAAAACATGATGATATGCGATCTGGTAGCCGACAAGCAAGTCGCCGAGTCTCCGATCTTGATATATTAATCCCAACTCTCGTGTCACACTGGATACTCGATACCTAGCGATATTGCTCGAACTGTTGGATCTCTCTAAACTAGACCTAGGGGCCGGCTTATAAAGCACCCGGACCCCCTGGCTTGCCCTCCAAGGCGCACCCTGAATCCTACCCGGACACCGCATACAGAACCCTAACTTTCCTTACTGTAACCCACAATCCGGGTTACCAGGCCTACAAACTTGGTCCTTCTAAAAGTTCCTTTATCCTTAGCCGGATCTCACGCAGTGTCCTTTGGGCCGAGTTACACCTTGGCGTTGGCCTACCGGGTTATCATCCCTCCATCAGTAGTCCCCAGAATAGCCTGGGCTTCACGGGATCCTCCTTGAAGTGCTTGCTATTCCCTGTAAAAATATCAGACGTACAAATCCAAAGAGGTCGGGTTAAGGTGCTTTGATAAACAGCTAGGCCTAACTCCAAGGTGGCCATATAGTAACCCGGCTTTCTCTAGGTCCTTCTTTACTCTTTCCGGGTCAACGCTCTGATAAGAATGTCAAAGATCCGGCTTACTTTACTCGATAACTGATCCTGATATTGCGGAGAAGATCTCCTCCTTATCTCTGTCCGGATATCTCGTCCAGCACTTAAAGCATATCTCATCAAATCCAGGCAGGTATCCGTTATTCCGAAATTTCCGGTTCCCGTCTGTTGGACTAGGTTTATCCGCCCGCACCTTATAAATAGGTGCCCAGGAGATAACCTAACCCCCAACGGTTCATTCCAGCTCCTCCTCTTTCCTCATCTCTCGTGCTTGCGCAACACCACCACGGGAACCTCAAGCTCACCGCCGGAGTAAAACCGCCACCGGCTACGTTCATCTTCGAACCGCTCCGCGCCGCCGCCAAGCTCCGCCGCCACACCCTCGTCTGGCCCGCCGGGAGTTGCGAAGGGACATTCAGACTGCGCTATTTGCCGCCGCCGCGTGCTACTCCAATCTCCTTCAGTAAGTTCCTTGTATCCGTCAATTCAACCTCGCAATTTTCGATTTACTCTAGATTGGATCTAGGTCAACCCGCGGGCCATTTTTTCTTGCCACGCCGAATTAGACCCCACAATCCCACGCTAGTTCATCCAATAACATGACAGATGGGCACATATCACTCCCCTATCATCATTAACCATTAATTTCTCCGTAGAATCGTCCGCAAGTTTTCCAATCTAGATCCATTTCGTCCCAATTTTCCGCGCATGTCATTGACACCCGGAAAATCCTTTTCTTCCGGTTCTTTTGCTTGCAGTAGATACATGGACAATCATCCGTCTTCCTCAAACACTTTTCAATACGTAAGTACCCAGTAGTTTCTATAATGATACCTGATACCCGGATAATTTGTAGTCTTTGCTCCGTAGAATGATACCCGGATAATTCTTAGCTTCCATGTTTTCTCGATATCGCTTGCAAATACTCGGATAGCTCATGGTTTCCGGGTCTTACTCCTTGTACCTTTTTATCTTGTGCTTTGCAGGTTAATCCCATGGCTCCCAAGAAGCAGGGGAAACAACCAGCCAAGGCTAAGACCACCAACTCCATATCCGCCAACTGGGCGCGATCCACTGTTACGAAGGCCAAGTTAGAAGAGCTGGCCGAGTTAGGGATTCTCCCTTCTCAAAAAGATAACCATTGGAGAGTGCCGGGTGATGAGACCCGGCCCACGCCTGCCGACGACGAGGTAATCTGCTTCGTCGAACACGTGACCCGGGGGTTCCGTCCTCCGGGTCACCCCTTCTTTCGAGATGTTCTGAGCCACTATGGCCTCCGGGTATTTGACATAGGGCCTAACTCTATGTTGAATATTACCCATTTCATTGTTTTATCCGAGTCATACGTGTGCACTACGCCAAGTTTGGCTCTCTTTATTGAACTCTTCCAGTGCAAGCCGTGCCGCGAAAGCGGTGACGGAGCACTTCTTGCTTGCGGCGGGGTCTCCATCCAGCGTCGCAAAAATTCTCCCATGCCACCTCTCAAACTCAACTCCCACGTCAAACACTGGCAACTCTCATACTTTTACTGCCGAGACACCTCCCCACCCGGCCAAAAGAAGCTGCCGGGTTACTCGGAGGGCCTCCTCGATATCTCCGAGACCTTCAACGCTTTTGCCCCTGACTCGGACAGGGAGGAAATCCAACCTTTGTTGGCTAAAATTGCTATTCTTTCGGCCCAAGGTCTCATTGGGCTTATCCTGGTGAAAACTTGGGTTGATTTCCGGATCCAACCCAATTCCATCCACAAAAAGTTAATGTGCGAGTAATCGGGGCACACCACGGACGCTCTCTGATACTCCACCAACAGCTTTGCAGCTGGTGACACCAACAAGACTATCAAGGGCTTCTTGACAGAGAAGTTGGAGGTAATCCGGAATATAGCCGGGTTAGAGCCCTTTACGCGCGAGAACCCGGCCCCTGAGGTAAAGATCTGGCTTCCATATTTTTATCTTCACACTTTCCACTTGATACAGCTGTTAACCCTCATTCTTATATCTTCATCTCAGGCCGATGATGTTTTTTGGAAGATTGAAACTCCCCCTAACTCCGAAAGCCCAGAGGAGAAATAAGACGCCGTTAACTCGGATGAAGGTACATTCCGAGTTTCACTTGGTTTCTCTAAGCTCGTTGTTGCTCTTTCTTCATTTTCTGACTGTAAACCTTGATAACTTTCAGAACAAGAGGACAAGGACGAAGAAGAAGAAACTGAAGGCAAGGTAGAATCCGCAAGCGAAGAAGATGAAGCTGAGCCGACGATCAAGGTCGGAACAAAGAGAAATCCCCGAGGGGTCATCTTCAAGGTTCCATACCGTTTCCTCGCCTCTAAACCATATTCATTTGATAACATGTGCGAGCTAAACCTGGAGTTATCCCGCTGGCCGTACCTGAAGGAACCGCCCATGACCAAGCGCAGAATGACTCGGAATTTTCCGGGTGAGGGCGCTCTTAATCCGGGTATTCCGTCATCTCCGGCTCAACGCGCTGGTACTCACCTAATCCTTTCTTTGAATATCAAAATCTTTCCGAACCATCCCCTTACGGGATAATTCCATGTCTTGCTTGATGTTTTTCAGTTTCGTCCGGGTCCAGCAGCGAGTTCCCCTCGGACTACATGGTGAATCCCGGGTAAAGTTCCTTTCCTGATGCTTTATCACCTTTCCTTCACTTTTTCCCAGTTGTACGCTAACTGCTTACTTATACTGTCCATAGAGCCGCGGTCACTATCAGCGACAAAGAAAATATGGAAACTGATGACCCGGGTAAGGAGAACCTGATCGATGATATGACTACCGCAACTGGCGGAGAAGAACAAGTGCCACCAATAAACCCGGCCGATCAAGAAGCCGAGTATCCAATAGCCTCGCACGCACACGAGGAGGAAGAAGCTGCAGCCTTGGGCACGGGAGGAGGAGCACCAGACTCCGATACTCGGACGACCCGGATACCTTCTCCCACCAAGACGAGAGCTCCTTCTCCGAGTCTCCAAGATCCTGGGTCTTCCAAATTGGCCAAAAATACTTTCGATCAGATGATGAGCGCTCTCCTTGCTATGAAGGCCTCGGAGAACGATGTGCTAGAGCGTATGGCAGCGGAGCACCAGGTAATGTTACCTGGTATCTCTTCGTATCCATCTAGTCCCCAAGTTCCGAGTATAACTTGTTGAAGTTGTGCTCGGTACTCTGTGCGATACTCGGCTTGCCATGATACCCGACTAATTCTCATACTTTGGTATCTTACAGGCACAGGCCACCCAGTCTGATGAAAATTTGCTCAAAACCGAACAACTTCTGCTTGCCGAGGTAAAGCGGAGAGAGGCCCTTGAGGCTGAAGTCGAAACCTTGAAGAAAGATGTTTCCAAATACAAGAAAAGGTGCACCACTGCTCAAACCGCACTGAAAAAGTTATCGGACCAAATTACCGATTCTTATCGTATCTTGCTTAGTAAGTTTCTTGCTGCTAACTGCTTTCATGCCTCTGCTTTGTTACTTGATTCATGATACTCGGAATTACTGATGTGGCCTTTCTTGTTTCAACTGCAGGTGCTAACCTTGCGGCCCCAGAAGAAGATGATGTTAAAAAAGCTAAAACTTTAAAGACTGTGCTCCGGACCTTCTTCGCCGGCACCAAGTGGATATTGGACGTCGTGCAATGGCCAACTGAGGCATATCCGGGTGAAGAAAATCTTATCCAAGCATGCTCCACCGTGCCTGCGTGGATCGAGCTCTGGAAACGCTCGGCATGCCGGGTTGGTATGACCCGGGCCTTTATGCTAGCTAAGGCTTACTTTCCTAAGCTTGAGCCGGCAAAGGTGATATCCGGGTTTCCAGAATTCAAAGCGGATGGCTCCAAGTTTGGGCCCAAGGATTTCAAGGCCGTACAATCCGCAGTGCGTCACTCGGCAACCACTTTGGCCGATAGTATGGACCTGCGCACGTTTATGAGTGCGTACGATGCTGAAAACAAGATCGTGCAGGAAGAAGCACCCCTGCCCTTTGATATTTTGGAGAAATGGAATGCTGATTCGGCCAGGAAAAGAGAAGAAACCGCGAAGAGGGAAGCCGAGTTAGGATCAGGGCCAACCACCTCTACGCCGGCTGTCCGCCCGCCTGTCCGTCCTGATGCGAAGAATCCGAGTGACGATGCTGGGAAAGCTGAAGAGCAAGCCCAGGACCAAGACCCGGAGGGCAAGGGCAAAGATGTGGACCCGACTCAGGAAGCCGAGTAAACAGATGCCATTATGATACCTTGTGTGACGCCCCGAGATCGGGCACTATGCAGATTTCAGCATTCCCGCCAGAATCCACATAATAACCGATTCCAGGTTGCCACTTGTGATAACATTACAACGGTTCACGAATAATCCACAACAACAACAGAAAAGATATATACAAGAGGACTCAAACGAGCCAAGGATACAACTGATACAATACAAAGATCCAAATAACAGCGGAAGAAACAACATAGCGTCCGGCTACGGACAAGATACAAATTGGACTAAGAGTCCTGAAGATAACCGAGAGCGTCCAATCCCTGCCCAGGCCAAGCCGGAGGGATTCCCAAGCTAACGTCGTCAGACTTCAAACCTATTGACTGCAATGTTGAATATGCAGCCATGAAAAAGATTCGTGGCTCAGTACGGTTAAGTACTGGCAAGTGGATAAACCATACTCACAAGATACCGGCGTAGCCAGTCATCACAAGATACAAATAATTTGAGATCAACGGGAAGGAGGGGATTATTGCAAATAAGCGGCAACGGGTTGCGCTAACCAACTACAGAGACTCACTACAACATCTGACTAAAAGAGGGGGATAAGATAGCGTATCGTAACCAACTAGTACTAACCACCCAAACAAACCCATCCAATGTTACCCCCTACTAAGGAAGCAACCCAAGGATAACTCACACTGTTGGATTAATGATGGATCAAGTTGTTGTGTCAATAAGACTATTACTAGTCAAGTATCATTAGTTAGGTGTAAGTTGTTCTGAGTACTTGTTAGCCAGTACTTTCACCAAGTCATCCATAACCGCGGAAAACACGGCTTCTCGAGAAGATTTAACCCTGCAGGGGTGCACCAATTTGGCCGTACACGTAAGAATAACCCGCCAGACGGGGGATCAACCCACCAAGCGAGGTACACAACACAACCCAACTCTTCTTCGCATCAAGCCCAAAGAACCCCGTGCAGTTGAGCGCACGGCTAATCAAGCCCCACGAAGAAAAGGGGACCCTCATAGCACTCTAAGAACGTGTCTCCCTAAATGTCGACTACAAAAGTTCCACCCTGGCGCCAAGGGTTCGCACCTGCATATGCATGCGGCAAATGGAAAACCCGAACTAAATGAGGCGATTTGGACGAGACGCGAATCGAATCAGAATTGCGGGGGGCGCCCATACTCGCTTCCCACATGCGGTTAGTGCGCTCATCATGGATCAATGGACAAGACCCTTTTCCTAATTAGGGTCGACACTAGCAGGCTTCAAAACCACGCCGGGCCTCCTGCCGGTGCCTTATCATCAAATTATTAACATGTTGTTGATTGAATTGAAACCCAACTATCAAGCTAAACAGGTGATAAGACGGACAACAAGACTTGAGCGCAAACAACACTAAGCATGCAACTACGACACGAGGGCCAACAGGGTAAACAAACAGCAGTTAATAGGAAGTGGAAGGAAAGGCTATATCATGGCTGCAAGGTAAACATATAATAGGATCGAGACACAAGCATCGAATCAACAGGCTAGAATAAGAACAACGGAAAGAATCGGTAACAAGTGATGAAAGGCAGCCATTTGGCAGCAAGTGAGTATACTTGCCTGGAATCCAACAAGTAGAGGTACATCCACAGAACTTGTCGTTGCTCACATCACCTCAACGTCCTATCCGGGAAGAAGCAACGAACCTCGAACAAACACCGGATGCAACAATTACTACTACGGCAAAAGATCCAGCATGATCCTATTTTATATGCATGGCATGGCAAGATGCAACAGGGGAAACAACTTAAGCAATTTAATCGGAACCGGAGTCCGGAGAAATAGGAATTGGTTCAAGTTGTTTAGCTAACCATCAATTTAATTGTTATTTAGCATGGCAAACAATAAAGTAGATGAGTTAGGACATTTAAATGGAATGGGGCAACAGTTGGAATTAATTAGCCCACACATTCCATATGTTGTCATATAGATGAACATGCATAACAAAACCTAAAATGCACAAGATAAGATGAAAACAGAGATATGAATGGCATGAACATGTTAATGGCATGTTTCTGATATGCAAACATATTTTAATTGTCCAATTTGGAATTTAATTGAGCAAGCTGCCAATTTAACAATATTAAATGAATTAAATGAGGAATTAAATGTTGCATCAATTTTAATTGTTCAAAACAGTAAACAAATTTTATATTTGGGTAGAGCATTTAATTTTAATTGGAAAACATATTTTATTTGTTGAAATTGGAGTTAAAATAAATTAGTTATGAATTTGGCAATTAAATTGCATTAAATAAGAAACAGTTGTTTTCAGCAATTTAAATTATTCAAAACATAAAACAAATGTTATATTTGGAAAGAGCATGAAATTTTGGTTGGAAAACATATTTTATATGGGCCATTTGAAATATATTTGAATTTGTTATGGATTTAATCAAATTCAAAAGAGTTATTTGAATTTGAAGTTTTGAAAATATTTGGAATGTTCAAAACAGTAAACAAAATACAGATTTGAAAAGTTCATGATTTTCTGATGGGGATACATATTTTGTTTGTTACAAACTGATTCAAAATGAGGAAGATATGATTTTTACAAGTTTTTGAGTTTAAGGCATTTTTTTTTGGAAAAGAAAATAGGGCTGGGACTTTCTGCACCGTGGAGACTAACCCCCACGCTGGCTGACAGATGGGCCATCCGCCCAGCGTGGCGCGGGTGTGCGGTGAGGTGGCAGTGGGGTAGCTGACCTGTGGGCCTGGGGCTGCGCGCGAATAAAAGGAAGAAAAAGGGCCTTGCGGCCGTGGGGGATCGAACCCGCGGCTCGCTGGCTTGCGCGCACGGTTCGCTGCCACTACGGTGCTCTGAATCGTTGTGATGCTACATGATACTGACGGAAGAAAAGGCAACGCACGGATGTTAACTGAATTTTACGATAGCAACCTCTGAACCTGACGG